>SNQJ01S0062910.1:24313-48138 GCA_010110895.2 Picea sitchensis
GTGCTCAAGACCATACCTCCCTAGCTAGGAGGGAGTGTTGATATTATGGTAGCTTCGGGAGGTATGAACCTCTATTGTGACCTTTGACAAGATTAGAATGTTCTGGAATGAAGAAAATAAATGAAGGAAACCCTAGACAAGATGTCAGTTGCAGAAATATAATTAATATGAATTAATTAGTACCCAGAAGGAGAAGTCGGCCCCAATAAGTCTTCCAGAACCACTATAAATACAGTGCACCAGTCTCTCATTTGACACACTTGTTTGTAGTTGCAGGGAGGCAGTTCTGTGCAGTGCAGTTGCAGTCTTGTGCGTAAGTCCTGGGGAAGGTACTACGCCAGCTTTTGGGTGGGACTATCTGATCAACTTGGTTACTTCTTGCTTGGTGCAGTAGCCTCTCTTAGCTATTGGATTGCTACCAGGATTCTCTTCTCTGTCAAGGTCAAGGTGCTCGGAGGGTAGCTTCGGCCTATGGTTGGGTGACAAGGGTATTATCAATGGTAAAACGAGCACAATCTTTCATATTCTAACACAAATATGGTTCCTTAGTTAGAGTCTTGGATCTGATACAATATTGATTTTCTAGAACCTAGCACGCGACTGCTAATTCTGAGAAAAATAGATTTGTTGAATCACAATACAACTAGGTTCTTAATAAACATCAACGAAAGCATTAACAACAAAAACCATAAAAGATTTGCACCTGATATTCGGGTAAAACCCCTAGAAAAACCCTCGCTAAAAACCAATTCTGTTATATTTTATTATGAATTGGGGCTCTCATCCTGGGAAAGTAACCCCTCTAAGGAAATTACAATTACAACAATCATCCTAGCCTCATAAACCTCAAGGATACTAAAACCCTTGTTGTCACTTTATCTCTTTCCATCGGATCCTTTCACCTACACACCTGAAAGCTCACCCTCTGTGTCTATTCTCTACCTCACTTACATCTTGTCCTCTCACCTTAGCTTCCTTTTTATAATATTGATATTAGAACAAATCAAACCCTAAACCAAAACCCTAGATCTCCAAAGTGATTAACGACTGAGATCTAATCTCACCTTCACTTCTAGATCTAATGGCTAAGACTTAATCTAATTTTGACTTAAGTTACTAAAGCCAATAACTCAGGATTTTAACTTAATTAACCTCCATTAATTACAAAATGTCATTCATTTACACAAAATGAACTTCTAAGGTTCTATTAGACGACTTCCACGTGCTAGACACGTGCCAACGTGGAAGTACATGTTCGATGCTACAACTTTCGACACTCCCTCTTAGCGAGGAAGGTACTTTTGCCACTTGGAGATGGATTTATCTTCACTATCAAAGTTGCTACCTTGCCAAATCTCACTGCTCCCTTTGACTCGAAATCTATCCCAACCGACTCGCTCTGAATTGTCTATGAAGACTTTTCTCTGATAATGCTCCTAGAAGCCTCTTACTTATGAGAATATTTCATGATCATCTCGTACCATGAGTGCTTCTTTGAGACAGACTTGGAAGGATCATCCTTTCCACTGGAGCCTGAAGGCAGACTTCCTCTGAGATGCTCAACCTTTGGAGATCCCTTCTCTTTGTCCTTTGTCACTCTACTGCTTCTTTCCATAGCTCGCATAGGTTGACCCTTCAGCTTGTACAAGTTTCTCTTTCTAACTCCAAAGACCACCCTTGAGCTAGATCCATTGGGTTTGATCAATGCCCGTTGATTCTGAAATGATACTTTAAATCCATTCTTCTCAATTACTGAGACTGAGAGAAACACTCCACCTAATCTTTGGCAGCCATAGCACATTTGTGACTCGCAATGTGCCACCTAACTCCATATGAAATGGCATTGTTCTAGATCCTTTCACTGCATGCTTAGTGTTCAGACCAAGGTCCACATGCACGTCTGAGTCTGATTCTGTGAATCTCTCA
This sequence comes from Picea sitchensis, assembly GCA_010110895.2. Lineage (NCBI taxonomy): Eukaryota > Viridiplantae > Streptophyta > Pinopsida > Pinales > Pinaceae > Picea > Picea sitchensis. Next base: position 26,240 of record SNQJ01S0062910.1, read on the forward strand.
AATAAATCCCATTCTCTTGTCATATGACATGTGGCTCCACTATCAATGAACAACACATTCACTGGTAAAGTGCCTATGGAAAGCTAGGAAACATGGCAAAACCCGTCCTGAAACTTCTTGGAAAACTCATCTTCTTGAGCCTCTACTATCACAACAACCTCCTGTTGCATCTTGTTTTCTCCTTTCTTCCTTTCCGGACAATGTGAAGCATAATTCCCCTTATTATGATAGTTGAATCATTTGGCCTTACTTGGGTCTCTCCGTGTGGCTGATTGTGAAGGAAAATCTCCACCTATGTTATTTCAGACCTCCCCCTTTCCCTTCTTGACTTGGCTGGAAAGAGCTACATTTTCCTCATACTTCTTGTTTCTTCCTCCATTTAAATCATCATCCTAAAGTTCCTCTTGAATAGAGTCATCCCACAACCTTGACCAATTAGGGAGATTCTCTCATGTCACAACCCCTTTGATGAACAATGTCCACTCCTTAGTGAATCCGTTCAGCGTCATCCTCACCAACTCTAAATCTGACACTATCTCCCAAACTGCTTCCAGCTCATCTCAAACTTGTCGAATCCCGGTGAGACAAATTTTCACTATCTTTGATCCTTTGATCTTTGTTTCCCTGATCGTTTCTCTCAACACCATCTTGCAATTCTCGTTCTTTATTTGAAACAAGATATTCAAAGTCTCCCACCTCATTGGTTGAGTTCTTTCCTGACAGGTGAGGGATTAATTGATCCTTCACTCCATCTAGGGTTGTCCTCCTGGATTTCATGTCCTTTAGTTTATGGACGACCAACTATTTTGGATCTGTTGGTGGCGCCATGAGGAGTTGGAAAACTCCCAAATGTCATTCTCCATCAGCACCAACATGATCTTATCCTTCCATGGGTTGTAGTTGCACACCCCATCTAACCTATCTTCGAATCAAATTATTGATGTTTCCATCTTGGCAACTTGTTGAAAACTCAAAGTCTTGACCTCCTGGACCTGCTGCCCAGTCCCATTTCCTGCTGCTTAGATCCTTTCCCAGGGCTACCTGGGTCCTTCTCTATGTTGAAAAATCTCTCTTGGCCATTTCCTGACTATATTATCCCACTTCCCAACAAATCACCTCGCTACCCAAATTTTTTTGGGCAGTCTGCCCATTTGCAATGTGTTGCCTGGACCTGCTTAGAAGCTTCAGTTCCTCTGCTAGTGATTTGGTTTCCCTGATAATGACGTTTTTTGGCTATCCGACCCATTTGACACCCCACAGACTTTGCTAGTCTCGTGTAGATCCCCCTGGATGATGACTATGACCTGTCTGCCCCCTGGAAGATTGAGCCTTCTCTATGTTGCTTAATCAACGAGTATCATGTCTGCAATCAAGGCTGCTTTGGTGGTTGGTGGGATGGTCCACGACCTACTTCCTCTACCCATAGGTACTTTAACTGCTAGTGGTTTTATGCCTCTGTAGTCACCCTCTCCATGAATTACTCTTTTTGTCTCCCTCCACCCAGCATCTGTGAATGCAGGTCGCTCTGATCCCCACCGAAAAATCCAAATGTGAATGTTGCAGACATCAAACTGATGGCTCAAGCCTATTGCTCCTGTGTGAAATTCCACCCTCCCCACATCTTCAAAAACCTCTCTCACCTATGCTAGCTAAGCATACTCTACGATCCTTCATACTCTGCTCCCAGCATGGTCGTGTCTCACACTTCAATGAGCTCTCTCACCCAGTTCCTACATTTGATTCCTTGGATCAACCCTTCAACAACGACTTATCCTACACGACTGTCTATTGCCACTAGTCGGCCCATGTGTCACTTCCACACACATGACCACTCCAACGGTCAATTCAGTAGCATACGTAATTGTACTTTTAACAACCCGTGCAATCCTTTTGCAATCTGCAGCATACAACCTGATTGCAGTGCATATATTCTCTGCAATATCTTGATCTCACACTAATTTTACTACTTATCTCGATTGCACAACAATCCACTAGATCCACACCTACAGTCTTCAACAAATTCATGCTTTGTATGATCAATCTGTATGTCATACAGTCAATATATATGATCTCCCCTTGTTTTTCCTTTACCCCACAGATTAAAAAAAATCATGCTGCAACAAATCTCGTGTTCTTGGTTTCCTCAAAGTCGAAGCTATGATACCATGTTAAATTCATGTAACCTAGCACAAGAATATTAATTATGAGAAAACAAAATTTACTTAATAACAATACAAATAGGTTACTCAACTAAAAAAATTAGCGGAAGCATTAAACCAGAAACCAATCACAAATTGCACACGAGATTTGGGGTAAAACCCCTGGAAAAACCCTCGTGGGAAAACTAGTTATGTGATATTTTATTATTAATTGGGGTTCTCGTCCTAGGAAAATGACCCCTCTGAGATATTGTATTATTAATTGGGGCTCCCTATATCTCATCCAAAGTGATCAACATCTAAGATCTAATCTCCCGTTCACTTTAGATCTAATGACTATGACTTAATTTAATTTTCACTTAAGTTATTAAAGCTAATAACTTAGGATTTTAATTTAATTAACTCCATTAATTACAAAAGGTCATTCATTTACATAAAATGAACTTCTAAGGTTCTATTAGACAACTTCCACGTGCTAGACACCTGCCAACATGGAAGTACATGTCTGATGATACAACTTTAAACATTATAGGAGTTGACTAATCAAAAGTTAAGAGTCTATTCCTTATGTTCCTAATCTAGTTCTATCTTCCTTATATACCAAGTGATATTTTCCTTCTAGAGAGTAAGGAGTTAACTATTGATTCCTTCTTGTTTTCAACTAATGAGAGGAGTTTGTTGTTAATCCTAGTATAAGTATATATTTGTTGATAGGTCTTGTACATGACAAAGAAGAAACATAAGAAATGCCTATTCCTTGGTTCCCTTTGAGTAATGATAAATTATTCTATTTGGGGTTGAGATTTCCCTGCTAGGGGTTTGGGGATATCCCTAGATATCCCGAGTAAGATATGAAGAAGAATAGAATAAAGAATCATAAGACTTTACTTATACTACTTAAGTCTCCTTACTTTTACTTATTAAAGCTTATTATTATTATCTTCTTTATACCTTTAATTAATAAGAGGATTCCTTATCTTTTATACTTTAGTGACCAAAATCCCTTTGAGTTAAAGAAAAAAATTTAATTAATTAATAAGAGGAAATTGCTCGCGTGACCATTGAGAGAGAGAGAAGAACCAATCCTTTTAAAAGAAGAATCTAACCTTATTTAATATCTTAAGAATACATTATAAGTTTCCTCTGAGTTCGGTTAAGGAATATCATCTTAAAGTAATTTTAGAATTCCTTCTACCTTAAGCTTTCTCAACCTAAAGAATATTATATAATACCTAACCTTAAGAATAAGAGATTTCCTACTGTATTCATAAGATCCCTAAACCTTTAATTAGAAGAGATCTTAGCTTCTATTTTAAGAACACCTTATTACCTATCTTTATTTATTTCTTGTGTCCCCTATATAATTTTTAAAGACTCTTTTCTTTCCTTATACATTTAAGAATAATCTAAGGAGACTAATTCCTAAAGAGTATAAGATTCTATAACCTGACTTATAGCAATCTAACCTAATACGCTACTAATAGGACCAAACCTCTCTATACCTTGACTTCCTAATCCCTTGAAATCTAAGTTGAGTAATGAAGAGTTTTTTTTCTGACTGATTGAGTTATAGTAGTTTCCTAATAATGATCTAAGAGTCTATTCCGTATTGTTATCGTTCCTATTGTTTAGTTAACCATATATTTATGAGAGACCAAGGATTCCTTTGAGTGAGTAAGGAGTAAGAATCTAAGAGTAAGAAGAATATAAGAGAAACTGACTCTTGTTCCTTGTAGATAGCGTTCATTCTATAGTAATGGATTTTTTGACCTTGCTTCGAGAGTGAGTTAGAGGTTTATTAGGGATGGTGTTGTTAACTATAGGAGCAGTAGTAACTAAAGTAATATAAATAAATCCCTATAACAATAAAAAGAGGAATACAATACTAATACTACACATTTGGTCTTTGTACTGATGAAGACTTCTGATTTCTCATTCCTAGTGATGAGTAATGAGGGGTGGAGATCCGCAGGATTGATGCCTCCCAACTAAATTCTTCTCTTGTGGTTTTTCTCTAGTTCAAGACTCCTAAAATAAGAATATAAATAATAATCTAAGAATTCCTTATCACTTAAGTCAACCTCTCTTTATATTTCTCACCCTAAAGGATTCTATCTCCTAATTTATTTATTTTGAAGACCTTGGAACTTAATGAGAAAATGCCTCCTCATACTTACCTATCTAATTCCTCCTTCCTCCTTCCCTTTTAAGGCATTTGGAGATCACCCCAGGCCAATCTATCAAATCCAAGTCCTATCCAATCCAATATGATATTATATGCTCTTTAAGACAAGCAACTAGTAAAGATACATGTCAAGCTAAGAATCAATCCTCCTGATAATTAAGCCAATAAGAATAGATATCTAAGTGATTAGCCTATGTTTTGAATCCCTACACACTCACCCCCATCGGTCAGTCACAATATATTGTCGGTGAAGTTCTACTAGTTACTAGAAAGCACAACACCACTTATGTATACTTGAGGCGTATGAGTTTTTCCCATCTTTGAATCACAATGCATAGGTCCATGAGAGAAAAATGCATTATGGTCCTTATTAACTATGCACTCTTTTGACCTTGTAGTGTTTATTCCTCTATAAATTTTGAATAACAACATGCTACGCTACATGTTGAATCACATGTAGTGATCGTAATAAATACCATATATAAGGAATGACCTCATAACCAAGAGAAAATACTAAGGATGAACCTATTTCAAACCCAATATTCGAGGCTGATTTCCCTTCCTAATGAAGAGAGAAAATAACATGATGCATCCTTTGTGATTTCTCTAGGTGATTATGAGGGTAAAAGCCTAGATGCAATTCCACCTAATTTACCTTCTCCTACCTAATGAATAGATTTGTTGTCTACTACGCTTTGGATACAGAGATGAGTTATTGTATTGGTTTCCCACATGACTTATCATTCTTACCGTGCCAAAGTTCGTTATCTTTGTAATGGTGTTATGTGTTTCCTAACCTGAGATGCATCATTCCAAATTATTCCTTCTTAACAAATAATAAACCTAGGCTAATCCCTTAAAGAATGACTTCTAATTCCTCCTTCCTAACGAGCCCAATAAATATAGGAAACAAAACATTTCATAAACCTGACCAACATGAGGCTAAATCCTCATTGTTTTGTCTTTTCTAACCAATGACTAAATTATTTGATTCTCTTTTGATGCTTACTAATGAATTTCTCCTAATCCTTACATAGAAGCAAGGTTGCTACAACCCGACCTTTGGGAGGCTTTGTTGCTAATTAAATTACTAATGAAACCTAATGAATTCAAGAGTTGAAACCTAGATGCAATGTGCCTAATTAAGATAGAAAAACCTAGATGCATTTGATAGAGAAACCATGCAATTATTACTAGCTAGTTTATCGTGATAATGAGACCTAGATTCGATGTTGTAATATGTGATGTATTCTGAGATGCATTCTCTTGGATCCACATGTTGTAATAATCCAAATGTTGTAATATGTGATGTATTCTAAGATGAAGTATTATCGATGATGTAGGTAATTCATTTATCTAATGTTGTTGTTGGTTCTTGGGGGCTTCCCGACTGTTAGGGTGGCTTATTCATTCCTCATCTAATGACTAATTCTACCTTATGTGTTTCCTAATCTAACTAATATGTATACAAATGAATAAATCCTAATGATTAGAGAGAGGACCAAGGTGTAAATCAAATCCAAATAAAGCTAATGAATCGGTCTGAGTGTTGGCAGTCTAAGACATAAGTCCTCCTATGAAAAGAATCCCAAGTCTCTTTGCTAACCAATGAATAGATGATTTCATTGAACGATGATACTTTTGAATGAAACAATTGTTGTTGGGTAATGATTTAAGTGAGCTTGAGGAGCCGATTAGACGAGCTAAGTGTTTTTCTCTCCTCATCGGTGAAGAGGTTGTTGGTTCCTCTTTTTGTGATAGAATCTACATCCTTGTTTCTCTAGTTGTATTTATGTCTAGTTGTTGTTTATGGGATATCCTTGAATGACCTAGGTTTTGTTATAAGAGTAAGGTTGAGTTATAATATAGAATATGAGTTCGAGTTACATTAGTGTAGTTGTAGTTCCTAAGAGATCCTAAGTGAAGTCTAAGTGTAGGAACTTCATAGTTTTAATCCTAGGTTTATGTTGCTATTGTTTTGATAATAATTGGTTGATTCCTCTGATAGTTCTATGTTCCTAAGAGAGTTATATATTCCAAGTTCATAATGATTATATAAGAGTCTATTTGTTGTCTAAGTTTAGGTTTTCGTAGAATTCGAGTAAGGTTAATTTGACTAATGAAAGCTTAAGGATAAGGCATGTAGTTGATGGGATGAAGGTGGAAGTCATAGGCTAGTGTTATCGTATAATTTGTTTGAGTAAGTATGATGATTTTGACCTGGTTCAATTGATTTCTCCTAGGTTGCACTGAACTTGATCATGCTGAACTTGAAAAAAATCATCTTCATCTACATATGGAGTTGTCTTGCTAAGTTGTTGTTGAGTGCACTGTTGATTTGAATGACCATATTCATCATCATCATTATCAGATAGAGGATTTTTCTGAATGAGGATTAGTTCATGATTATTTACTAGCTGCCAATTTTTAAGATCCCTGATTTCATCATTCAATAGTTGATATTGATATTTCAACAAATGAACCTTTGTTTGCATGACTCACAAACATGTAATAACATTTTCCAATGTTTCATTGGTTAGGATGACTGAATTGCTCTCTTTTGTTTCTAGCAAATTTTCCAATAGGGAAACAAGTTCCATGATCTTATTCATCACTATCACGCTTTCTTATATTCGCTCGCTTGAACTTGATCACTTGTACTTGTTTCTTTTGTATCACGATCGCTTGATTTTCGTGAATTTGTGGGTGTCATACACTACAAAAAATGCACCCAAAGAGTGATCCTTACAATGGTTTGAGTTTTAACCTATCAACCTTGCCAAATTTTGACTCAAAATTTCAATGACTTAATCAAGTCTAGGGTGTTGGGTTCAATCGAGAATGCACTCGAAAAATAAAATTCAACTCAAGTTTGATTTAATTATAAACTTAAAAAAGGAACAATTGTAAGTACAATTCAACTAGAGTGTGAAAGTACAAGTAAACTTACAAAAAAAAACTATTTGCAAGTTATAATTGATGTTAATTCTAAAGTTGAATTGATCTTTGAATATGAATGCTTGATGATATTTTGGGTCCATGGATATTAGCTTGATGTGTCCATTGCTTCAACGATTTGAATGTGAATTGATCCTTTTATTAATTCAATTGAATTACCTTGTGTTTGTGCTTGCATATGTGTTAGCACTTTGCAATTTTTTTTGGCTGATAAAACAAATGACAGAGGTAGCCTACATACCAACTTTAAGACAAGAAACTAGCCTTTCCAATCTAGAGAGGGATCTCTCTAAGACTTAGTCTCTAATAGCTGATGACTTTGAATGTCCAGCTAGATTTATGTGGTTGTGAATTTTTTTTTATTTCGCTGGCAAGGAAATACATAACTTTGGGCTATGGAGTCAACCTCCTGAAAGCGAGAGAAATCAATGAATTGGAAAACGAAACTTTGAGAGGATAAAGGATAATAAGGAAATGGTCTTTCAGTTCAAATGTCGTTGTGTGTGGTGAAAGAAAGAGTAAATAAATCAACTCAAAGAACCATTAAAGATGAATTCTAACTTACTTAGAAGAAAACACAGACTTTAAATGGTGAAGTCTAAAGCACTGCGCGATGAATTCTATACTTATTAAAAGTTCCAATTTAAACAAAATGAAAGGCATGAATATACAGAAAACATGAAATACATACATAGATGGGATCACAATACATCAAACCACCACCATTAGAATCTTTTTGTCAAAGCCTTAGGACTTTTGCATTATATTTCAATCGGGTTCAAAGATTACAATCAATAGTCTTTTGTCTACACTACTTTTCCAACTTTGCTTACATTGAAAATATATAATATATAGAAAAAACTATGCCCCTTGGGTTGCTATGCCTCAAACTACTTCTCCTAGAATTTTTGTTTTGGTTATTCCCTGCCTGATGACCTTTCGAATAGAGTTTACTAAAATTGGAAACTCGATTGCACCCAATCATGTCATAATCGATGTCTTTGTCTTGATCATTCAGTCACAAGTAAGATTCAATCATTAGGTTGTGATGCATCGACGTTTCTCTTTGCGGGGTGCCTAAATGATCGAGTGCACTGTCAGAAACTCTGCCACATAGTTTAACGGGCTCTGGTTGTTGCCGCACGATCACTAGCTGTAGTATGCACGTGGTGAGTTGGTGTGGTGGATGTCTTTTGGCTGTCGCTCATGTGCTCCAAGTGACAATGAAGGTTGGGGACCATGTATCTCCCTCAAAAATTTCATATGTTTCGCTTACACTTGTCCTCCTCAATAGGTGGGTTTACAGCATCTGCGTGACGAATATTCACTGGGCGGGTGCCTCGCTAGGCTTCTTGTTTCTCGACAAGAAACATGACATGTGGGGAGAAAGATTCTATGCCACGTTTAAAAAAACAATGGGGTCATGTCTCTGGCCTCACCTGCAACCTTAATACTCTGAGTGTTTTCCTAAGAGACCAGTTTCGTCTGTTCATATTCTTCATTTGTCTCCATAATACCGCATTCCCTTTCAGCTTTGCTTGAGCGATGGCAAGAGCTACACGAATGTTATCTATGGATGGTCCAAATTTCTTTATGTTATCTTTCCTTTGACATCCTCTGTTCCTCACGCAACTGAATGATCATATCTTGCACCTCTCTGAGCTATATTTTGAGCCAATTCACATTCCTTGCTCGGCTCTGCGACATTGTCACTTCAACAGTCTTTTCTGCCAACTTTTTTCTCAATTCTCTGTTCTCCTGATACAATTCAGAAATAGCAAGATTCTCTTGCTTTAGCTGCTACGATGACTCATGAACCTCCATGTTTTCAGTGCTCAGCCTTCTCCGTCTTTCATTAATTCCCTCGCTTGAACCTTCAACAGGTTCTAGTCGAACAATGCGCATGAGTAACTTCTCAACAACAGACTGGGTCTGCGGTTCACTGGGAGCTTGGGTCTCCTTGGGCTTCTTAATCAACCTCGACCTAACTCTTTTCTAGGGTGCTGACTGTTGGGATGATGAGTCTTCAATTTCCTTTCCTTTTCCCGTGACCTCTTCCATTCTTTCCCCTGTGCTGTGAAATGATGTTTCCCCCGTGGATAGAGGGAAGTATCCTTTGGGGTCTCTGGGGATGTCGGCTAAATTAGAAATGAATCCCAATATTTTCTCATCCATCTTAATTCCTCAACTACCAACATCTTGATCAATGGAAAATGGAATAAATTCTTCCTCGGTTAGTCATCTTCGGCCTGGACATTGTCCACCATCCTTTATAGGCTTTGATGCAAGAAGAAAGGTAAGTTCAAAGGATTTTTTCCTGTGAAGTGCATCAACAACCTGATGTGATATGGGTATACTCTGTCAAACCTTCCTTCACAGGTGAAATACCTTCTAATCACCTTTGGGAGCTTTTGGAAAGGCACCCGGAGATACTGAATCAAACCGCCCGCTCTGATTTTCCCATTCAAGTTGTTTGTCTTGATAAAGTCTTCATAGCATAATGTGTCTAAAGGCATGCCTTTAGAACAATTTTCTCCAGGCTGAGTGATATTTGTCACAACTGACAAAGTTTCCTTTGTCATCCGGAATGTGACTCCCTCGATGGTCGTGTAGAACCCATTGAACCTAAGAGAGAACTATTCATCCAACTTCGTGTTGTATCCTTTGATCTTCTCACAATAGCACATACATCCGACCTGTTCAAAAGATGCCCTGATATTCAGATCTTCGTTGATTAATGATAGGTCCTGAGGCTTGGACCTCAAGTCCCTACCACTTTGCACTTTCTTTCTTATGCCTTGGGATGTTGTCATGATGCAAATGTGTATTTGTTTTGCCCACACAGTAATGGATGGTAACACCCTCTTTGTGCAGCAAATGAGAATGATATACTTCACAGTGAACTGTTGGAAAGGCAGTGAATTTTTTTTTGTGTGACAAGAAAAATCAACTCTAGGAGTCCACTGCGCGGTTGCCAAGCGTTATGAAAACTTTTGACGCAGAAGGAGATCGACGCTATGATAAACAACAATGGTAGGCTTGTCATAGAAGGGAAGCGTGATGGAAAATTTTGGTGTGGTGGAAAGGCATTGAGAGACTTGTCGCGAGACAGAGAATTTAGACCTGGAAAGAAATTCAGTGCGACAAGAAGAGGCTCCAAGGAAGAGAGGTTGACCATGAGAAGAACTATCGTTCGACGCACTAGCTCGTAGTGAACTCCAACAGGCTTCAAACAATGACTGAAAACAAAGGAGACACAACAACTTGAATGGACAGACTCACAATACAAATGATGGCAATCAACCTTCCCACAACGAAAGAACTCGGGACTTGTATAAAAAACCATAGACAACGCACGAATTCAGAAGGTAAAGGAGAAGCATGCAGGGTGACCAATATTTATACTTGAATGGGAAAGGGATGGAATCATGGTAGAGGATGATAAATCCATGGTGATGAGAATTTTGGAAGTAGGTTGAATATTTGTGCAACAAAATCGAGCGACAGGTACACTTTGAAGTGTGCAAAGTATAGATGATAAGAGTTGCAGAGTATACGTGATATGAGCATCATGATTTCTTAATGTTTATGAATTCATAATTAGGTGATGATGGTCATTATATCCGTCGATGTGACCTTTATTCCAACAAATGGCCTCGACCTCTAGCACGTAAGTTCCCTATTTCTGACAGGACTCGATCTTTTGGGAAAGGGACCTTTACAAGTCACACATGACTAATTATGACGCCCTTTCCTGACTCCAAGCGCCAGAACTGCCACTTGCTGATTTCAAATCATTTGTTACTCAGTACCTGACTTCACACACTTTGACACATGAGCTACGACTCATCTAGGATTGACTCTAACTGCAAAAATTACTGCATAACAACTGGATCCAATGGGGATGCTATCCTCCCGGTGAGGTGGCAAAGACAAATAGATCAGGTTCCTGACCATTGGGATTTATTTGATTTATAGACTTTAAAATAACAGAAAAGACTCATCCTAGACCCTCTTGACATAGTTATGACCAGACTCAGCATAAAATTAGTGCCTTCACTTCGGGCTTCAATTTTCTATTGACTACTGACTCGAAACACCTTCTTTGAAAAAAAAAAATGGCTATTTACAATGACATGATGGACTGAAAAAAACTTACTAAACTAGATAATGTTTAAGGAACCTTCCATTCACAAGCCCCCCACCAATGAGCTCTCCATTAATCTCTTGTAGCAAATATGCATTGTTCCCATGATACGAGACAATCTTGAATGAACCATCCAAAGATGATAAAACTTTCCATGTTTCCCTTTGTCTTCATTCCTCGCGTCCCACTTCAGTACCATATCATTTACCTTGAAATACTCATGCTTAGTGTGTTTGTCAAAAATCCTGTTCATTTTGTCTTGTTGAACCTGTGATTTGTTGAATACTTGTTCCCTCATTTGTTGTGCATGGACCAATTGGTTTATCCTCCTTTGAGCGTTGTTTGGTTCGGATTCTTTCTCTTTCAACAATCTCCTCACTGGCAATCCCAATGAGGTGGGGAAAACTGCCTCCATGCCATATAAAATTTGGAAAGGAGATGTGGAGATGGAATTTTTGGTAGTGATTATGTCGGCCCATAGCGCATAGATAAGCTTCTTGTGCCAATCCTTTGTGTTTTCCTATAGGAGTTTCTTAATAATCCAGGTTAAACTTTTGTTAGATGATTCCACCAATCCATTACCCTATGGGTAATAAGCCTTAGAATTTCCCAGAGTCATTTTGTAATCACTATAAAACTTCCCCATATTCTTAGACTTGAACATCGCTGCATTTTCCGTGATGATATTGACTGGGAAACCAAATCTAGATAGGATATTGGTCTCTAAAACCTGAATGATAATTGTGTCGGTAGCTTTCCTTATGGGGATCGCTTCGATCCATTTGGTGAAGTAGTCTGTGGTTGTTAGTATCCATCTATGTTGAGCTGAAGACGACAGATGAATCTCTCCTATAAAATCCAAACCCCATTGCATAAATGGTTCTTCGACAGATATAATACTTAAAGGCAGGGGTTGCAACTTTCTTTCCCCATCGAATATCTAGCATTCGTGGCAACTGGAAACTTCCTTGTATAGATCCGCAAAAATACTGGGCCAATAGAATACTGCCCTCAATATTTTCTGCGCAATTTTCTTCCAGTAATGATTCCCCCCGCAATCTCCTTTGTGGAACACCTTGATAGCTCGTTCTGTATCTTCCTCTAGCAAACAATTCAACAAGATTCCTCCTGGATCCTTCCAATACAGAGAATTGTCTAGGATGCAAAAATTAGCTGCTTTCAACTTCAAAAATATGGATTTGGTTTTTGTCAACCCTAGAGGAGCTTGCAAACTCTTTAACACATAAATAATGTTAGCGTACCAAGGCGAATCAATGAATTTCTTAGATACCTGCAGTACCGTTTCTTCTTGTGGATTCTCCGACAGATCAACAATGAAATTTATTCCCAAAACATCACAGTTCAACTGCACCATAAATTTTGTAATCCCTTGACCCTTAATGTAGGCTTGATTTCAAGGTCATATTCCAACATGACTACGATCCATTTACCCCTTCTCCCTTCAGGATTAGGCTAAGTCAAGATATCCTTGACGTAATTTTTAGGCACATAAGAAATGACTTGGGAATGGAGTATATAAGTCTTGAATTCCTTGAGGGCCTTCACCAAGGAATACCCTTGTTTTTCCATGATATCATACCTTAGTGGGGAGTCTCTCAATTTCCTACTGAAATAGTCTATAGGGTTTTCAAAATTTTGCTCATCCTTCCATAACAAGACGTCAACGATGGTGTGGTCTGAGGCAAAGGAAAATAAGATAAAGTCCTTTGTGAAATCTATGTTGGCTAACACTGGAGATTTGGTCAGTTCCACCTTAATATCTTCGAACAACTTCCTGGATTCAAGAGTCCATTTTATATCATTACCTTTCCTGAGCATATTTGTGATGTGATTTATAATCTCGACCAAATTGGGAATGAACCTCCTCAGAAAATTTACCTTTCCTAGGAAATACTGCACCTCCTTCTTTCTCTTGGGAGTGTCGATATTCAGAATCCCTTCCACCATGTTGGGGTCTATCTTTTAGCCTTCCTTTGAGATGATGTGTCCCAACAAATTTCCTTCTTGCATCCCGAAGTTTGATTTTCTCATATTTAATGAGATGCCAAACTTTCTGCATTTCTGGAAAACCTTCTTCAGATGTTCAAGATGTTGTTCATCGGACTCATAAAAAACCGTGATATCATCCAAGTAAATCATGATAAAATTGTCTTTCTCCTCAAAAAATTCTATATCCATGGCCCTTCGGAAATTCGCTCAAGCGTTCATAAGCCCAAAAGGAATTTTTTCTTACATAAACGTACCCCAAGGTGTTGTAAAGGTTGTCTTCTCTCGGTTGTCTGGGTGCACCACGATCTGATTGTAACTGGAAAATCCATCCATCATTGACATTTTCTTGGATCCAACCACCTTTTGCAGGATGTAACCCATATTAGGAAGTGAATATTTGTCTTTGAGAAACACCCTGTTTAGATTCCAAAATTACACATGCAATCTAATTTCACAGCTTTTATTTTTTATAGGAACAAGGTTAGCCACCCACTTTAAAAATATCAAGGACACAATAATTTTGGCATCAAATAGTTTCTTTAACTCCTTTTCAATCAGTGACAACAACAAAAGGTTGATTCGTCTCAACTTTTTCTTGAAGGGTTTTTTATCCTCCTTGATGGGGATTACGTGTTGAATTACTCCACTGTCATAGACCTTCAAGTCTTCATAAATCCATGCAAAAACGTCAGGGAAGTCCTTCATGAGGCTGATATACCTTTGTTTGATTTCCAAACTGAGTGTTTTTTACAAACTCATTATCTTAGGATTCTCTTGAGTACCTATGTTGCAATCCTCGATATCTTCATTGTTCGCAGTGATTCTAGGATGATGCTGCAGATGATGATGCAATCCCAGTATTTTCCCATCCATATTAATTCCTAGACTACCAAAAACTTGATCAATGACAGATGGAATCAATTCTTCCTCGGTTGGTCAGCTTCGGCTTGGATGTTGTCCGCCATCCTTTCTAGGCTTTGATGCAAGAAGAAAGGTAAATTCAAAGGATTTTTTCCTATGAAGTGCATCAACAGCCTGATTTGATATGGGTATACTCTGTCAAACCTTCATTCATAGGTGAAATACCTTCTAATCACCTTTAAGATATTTTGGAAAGGCTCCCAGAGATACCGACTTGGAATGCCCGCTCCAATTTTCCCATTCAAGAAGTTTGGCTTGATAAAGTATTCATAGCATAATACATCTAAAGGCATGCCTTTAGACCACTTTTCGTCGCATGGAGGGATCTCCTTCACAGTTGACAGAGTTTCCTCTATCACCTGGAATGTGACTCCCGCGATGGTCGCGTGAAACCCATTAAACCCGAGAGTGAATTGTTCATCCAACTTCACGTTGTATCCTTTGATCTTCTCACAATAGTGCATACATCCAACCTGTTCAAAGTATGCCTTGATATTCATATCTTCATTCATTAATTCTAGGTCCTGAGGCTCGGACCTCACGGCCCTGCCACTTCGCGCTTTATTTCTTATGCCTTGAGATGTTGTCATGATGAAAATGTGTATTTGTTTCGCGCGTGCAGTAATGGACGGTAACACCCTCTCTGCATGAAAAATGAAAATGATATACTTCACAGAGACCTGTTGGAAAGGTAGTGACATAAACTTTGCATGAAAAGCAAAATCAACTCTAGGAGTCCACAGCACAGCCGCCAGGCACTATGAAAACTTTCGGCGCATAAGGAGATCAGCACTGTGATAAACAACAATGGTAGGCTTGTTGCAGTAGGGAAGCATGACAGAAAGTTGTGGTGTGGTGGCAAGGTGCTGAGAGACTTTTCGCGAGACAGAGAATTTAGACGTGGAAATAAATTCAACGTGACAGGAAGAAGCTCCAAGGAAGAGAGGTTGACTGCGAGAAGAACTATTGTCCAATGCACTAGATCGTAACGAACTCCAACAATCTTCAATCAATGACTGGAAATGAAGGAGATGTGACAACTTGAATGGACAGACTCACAATACAAATGATGGAAATCAACCTTCCCACAGCAAAAGAACCCAGGAATTGCATAAAAAACCACAGACAACGCACAAATTCAGAAGGTAAAGGAGAAGCATGCAGGGTGAACAGTATTCATAATTGAATGTGAAAGGGATGGAATCATGGCAGAGGATGATAAATCCACGGTGACAAGAAGTTTGGAAGCAAGCTGAAGATTTGCACAGCAAACTTGCGCGACGAGTACACTTTGAAGTGTGCAAAGTACAGATGATAAGAGTTGCAAAGTATACGTGATATGAGTGTCATGATTTATTAACCTTTCTGACTTCATAATTAGGTGATTATGGTCATTATATCCGTCGATGTGACTTGTATTCGAACAATAGGCCTCGACCTCTGGCACGTATATTCCCTCTTTCTGACAGGACTCGATCTTTTTGGAAATGGATCTTTACAAGTCACACATGACTAATTATGATGCCCTTTCCCAAATCAAAGGGCCATACCCACCACTTGTTGATTTCAACCCATTCGTTACTCAGTACCTGACTTCACACGCTTCGACACACGAACTACGACTCATATAGGACTGTCTCTAACTGTAAAAATTATGATGCTAACAATATGTATATCAAATGTAGCAATATTGTGAGGAAGATTGAGTGTCAAAACTAGACACAAAACACCATAAAGAAACCATGAAAAAATTCACTATCGCACACTACACAAGGTGCATTTTCACCATTCGTTAAGAGCATGCTTAGATCAGTAGGATCATATGGATCATTAGGCATTCATGTAGATGTTGGGTGCTAGAGTGGATGTACTTGTTTATATTGCAACCTTGGAGGCCCATATCACTCTTGGAAAATTAGATCTGTTTGTGGGAAAGAGATGTGAATCTGATCATTTCTCCATGAGAAGTACCTACACACCTTACATGTTCTCACCTTGAAAATCAATGGCTATGGATTTTTGGATGAGAAAATTTAAGACGCCTTTGAACTATATAATTATTTGAGATTCAAACTAAGTATAATGAGCTCCATAAATAATTCCAGTAACATATCCAAATACAAATATGCGTATTCCAACAACTAGGGTCAAGTTAATCATGAAAATATTGGAACAACCTTTTTCTTCCTTTCCCGATCCATCATAAATGGTGATATATAGGCCAATTGTTTTATATTTGAACCTCATGATGTTCAATTTGGGGGCACTAAAGCAGACAAACATCATCGTTATAGTCTTTTTCTATTTACATGGATTCATCATTGATCAAATAGAACTTCACTCCCTTAATGCAAATATATTTGTAGTCTTATGGTGCTACTAAGAGAGACAATGAAATGAAGTTTTCCACTTAAATATTAATTTTAAATTCACCCAAAACTATTATTAGGAATGAACACATTACCAACAAAATGAATGGATCTTCAAGAAGAGTACAATCTCAAACATTTCAAGATGGGCACGCAACATAAGGATGCTGATTCAAATTCAATGATACCATGACCAAAAAATATTTTCAAATTTCATTCCAAGAAAATATGTTCAAAGAAAATGTAAACAAAGAAGTTGATACTAAAAAAAAACTTCTTGCTTAAGCGATCCAGTGGAAACCAAAACCCTAAACTCAACTTTGAATGCAAACATTTCACACACCGAGTAGATCAAAGCTGTAATCCTACAATATATCTCATAAATAACATAACACGATATTTGAGGTTGGAAAATGAATGAACGATTGATGCCCTTATTTTTTTGTTGTAGCCCCAAATAGATTTAGATTTGTAATTTTGTTGGCATAAGAAACATTACTATTCTCTCATGGATTACTACCATGGATAAACTTCATCACCTTTCATGGATCACTACCATGGATCTCAAGACTACCATGCCCTTAAGAACTATATAATTAAATCTCAATCAAGATGAGACAAGAACTGGATGAAAAATATTTAAGCCATTATGTTGCACAGTGAATTGATCTCATGATATGGATTTATAGTACATGGATTGAACCACTTCTAGATATATATCTCATTGACAACCCATCAATGGATCGTGAAAACACCTCATAAATAGATAAGTTTTAAAACTCATATCGATGTGGTCTCACACTTTGTGATTGTCTAGGGACTCACAGTCTAACACTGGGTGCAACCAAGGAACAAGGTTCCTTGTCCATGATGTAATAAAAGATAGTGTAAGACATCTAATCATGCCTACAAATTGGTTTCAAGTGCATCCAAGTAGAATATCATAACTAAGTGTCTATGGAAAAGTATTCATCAACACCTCCCAAGTCTCTTCCTTCGACTTGTGACATCTACCACCAAACTCTAAGGATCAGTTATGCTAGTAAGAGAAGAAAGGCCCGTGGAAATGTGAAATGAACCATGTAGTTTCAAGGGGTAAAAAGTTTCATTAAATTTAATTCATTTGCTCATGTATCATATCATGTGCTTGTTTACTAGTTTAATTTTGCATGCATATTGTATCAGAGGGAGATATAGATGTGAGGTAGTGTAGTAGAGTGTAGAGACAAAGGGTGTGGGTAAGTGTTCTTTGGTGCCATGAAAATATTCTGTGAAATCCTCCTATTAAAAATTCCATCTTAGTAAATCTTATTTCTTTTCTCTTCCTACAAATGCAATCAATTTATTTCATCAAAAGTTGAGCATGTAATTCTTACATATAGACTAAGACTTGAGATAAACACCTAGACTAAGACTTGAGATAAACATATAGACTAAGACTTGAGATAAACACCTATAAATTACAAGGAACAATTTTAGACTATTATAGAGATAAAATCTCAACTATAAATCATATCTCTCAAATCAAATGATCCTCATTAAATGTGAGTTTGGTGTGATTTGTGACTGGATTTGTTTTCATCTATCCTAAAGCCATACATTTACACTTGGTCTAAGCATTAAAACTAAGAAGTTGAGCACTAGTTTAGTAACTATGATTCCATGTTTTTCATATCTTCGTTTACATGTAAGTAGAGGTCATAAAAGCACCATATAATAGTATTATTGGAGCCATGTGCAGTACTCTGAAAAATTCTTTCTTTCAGAAAACAACCCTTTTAAAATTAACATATCAACATCGTCCAAATCAATAGAATCAACTTCTTTACATCCTTGGGTAGTTTGGTAAAAAACATCATATAGAAGGTAAGTGGGCTCTCCATGCATAAGAAAATAATACTTGTAATTGACTAGAGTCTACATGTATGTAAGAGGGAAAAAAATTCAAATCCTAGCCATCACTATACTAGTTTATGGGATGCTCACTTTTTTCCTTCAATCTTGGCAGTTTCTTTACAACATGACACATTTGATATTTTATCTTTGTAATTTATATAGCTTGTTCTAAAAATGTTGTCTTCATGGTACATAGATTTTTTCCATATTACACTTCTTCACTTTAGATGTCACCTATACATCTTGTATGATAGTGTCAAAAATGTCATGGACTCCACCCATTACTCTATGAAAGAGTGCCTTATGTACTCATTGGTGGAGGACTGCATGTTTGGTAGGAACTTACCCCAGTAGCCCATCCTAAAACGTAGAAAAAACTTGGTCTCCTTTGAAGTTTGGTAAAATGTGCCTCGTGTTCCTTCTATCATTCTTTAGTCAACTTCAATTGGGCCTCTGTTCACATTATCCATTGATTGGCTACCTTCTTCCATTCCTCTCTTCCTCCCAAATTCCTTCACCTTTCTCCATCGGGGAGGGGTTTGAAGGGCCCTCCCGTTTCACACTGTGGTTCTTCCTGGGACCTCTACCTGCCATGATAAAATATTTAAGTAAGAAAATAAGAGATACAACATAGAAACACATGAAAAAAAATTGTCCTGGTGTAGGTTTTACGAGTAGCTTAGATCAAGAATGTATGCTAGTAAAGAATTCACTAACAACCAAAAATTCCACTAACATGTCAAAAACAAAGGTGAATACATCCCCTTGGTAATTGAGATTGAAGAAGATAGATGTTAAAGATATCAAGCATGTAGTTAACTATCTCGAGACCAATTCGTATAGAGAAACCTAAGAACCCATTCCAACCAAAACCCAATAGGGTCTCTAACTAGACAACTATGAGATAAAAGAAAGACATAAAAGAAACAAATACACCAAAAGATTGAAGCCATAACTTTATTTCCATTCTTAAAAACTTATCCACTTTCACTTGTAATAATTCTTCCATCCTTCCCACCCTACACAATAATATGACTTCCAACCATTAATTCTAGCAAGAGGGGAATTAACTTGTTTCTAATCCTTCTCTTGGGGCTATGATCCATCAATTTTATATTATAAGGGTGTATGGTTCTTCCCCTTGCTTGATCGTGTTATTTTGAGGTAGAGTCCCCACATTTATTTGTTTTCTCATACCTACGAGAGTTGAGGCCACTTGTGCAAGTCTCCCTTCCTCACAATGTGCTCATTACCCTTAACATTAGGAATGATATATCCGAGCAATTAGTTATCTAATATTTGTGAATTATTGTTAGGAGGCTTGTGAAAAAATAGCATGTAAGATGATGTTTTTTGGGAATTCCATACAATAGATATTGGTTTCTTCTTGTTAACAAACAATTTACAATCTCTCTCTCTCTCTCTCTCTCTCTCTCTCTCTCTCTCTCTCATGCACACACAAAACATGTGATCTGAGGGATATCTCTCTGCATTACAATATCCTTTTCAAGATCTGAGGGGAGTCTATTTTCAGCAAATTTGTTTGGGACTAACCCCCTACCTCCTCGTAAAACTCACACCATTTAGGCATGGAATAACGTGTCATGATTGGAACTTGGCATATGACTTAAATCTCCATCCAACGCGCCCCATTATATTCTCTTTATCTGTTTTAAGAAATAATTTATCACTATTGTAACTTATTCGATATAAAACCAATACATTTTGAAGTCATGCAATAATGTGGTAAAAGAAATTGCATGTTGTGAAAGTATCACTATTGCAACTTATCTTATATAAAACCAACAATACATTTTCAAGTCATGCAATGATATCATTGAAAAATCTATATGTTGTAGAAGTAAACCATTTTAATGGAAAATTAGATTTTCATTCTCTAATGTGCTATGGTGTTAATTAGCCACAATACTAAATGTGTTCTCTATCCATGATATACTCCCTAAAAGGTAAGTTGCATGTTTGAGAGTTGAATTGTGTTAATTTAGTTGTTGGAATTTTCGAGTATTTATTCATGAATGTTTTTTTTTTCCTTATAAACAACTATGATGGTATATATCCATGATATACTTTCTAAAAGGTAAGTTGCATGTTTGAAATGGTTGAATTGTGTTAATTTAGTTGTTGGATTTTTTGAGTGTTTATTCATGGATGTTGTTTTCCTTAATGAACAACTATGATGGTTAGTGCGATGTGCATTTGTAGGTGGACTACTAATTTATCTTTGGTTTGGATTAATTCATGGGGGTATGCATTTTTTCCATGATATACTCACTAAAAGGTAAGTTGCATGTTTGAAATGGTTGAATTGTGTTAATTTAGTTGTTGGAATTTTCAAGTGTTTATTCATGGATGTTGTTTTCCTTAATAAACATCTACGATGGTTAGTGTGATGTGTATTAGTATAGGTGGACTACCAATTTAAATTTGGTTTGGATTAAGTCATGGGGGTATGCATTTTAGTATGAAAGTGGGACTGTTTTTTCTATGTTTCATGATGAAGCACAATTTTATTACCAAGTTTGATAGTATTATGTTTTTTTAATAGTTTGCACCATTATATCAATCAAGGAGTTAGAGAATGAGGATTTTTTTTTTCACATTGTGTTGAGATATATACTTGCAAGGATCTATCACAATTCTAAAAGCTAAGATGAAAACCAATATTTCCAACCAAATATATTACAATTTTTGGCTTCCAATAAAGTTAATGAGACTAAAACTATAGGAAATATGTTAGTTAAGCCACCAACTACATGTGGACCAATGAAATATTCTTATGTTCAAGATCCATGTATTGGTCCAAGTGGGTAGTTTTTATTCTTTTGACTCTATCGGCTTCCTTCTCTTATGTTTTTCCATTGATATATAATTATAAATTAATTTTTCCTTTGGTTTAGAAATTCCACAAACATATTTCTATTAACCTTCCTCAATTGTTGTTATATTCACAAATAAACGTCCAACCATTTTCAAGGCAGGAACAAAAAGATAAACCTACACCCCTTGTGTAAAGAACCATTATGGTTCTTACCACTGACATCCATCATAAATTGAATAAATAACTATAATCCATAATGGATAATAAAATATATTGAATAAGAATATATATAATTAGATAAATAAATAATGAATAGATAAGGTGTACAATGATGAATGTGCCAAATATATAGAGAACCTAAATGAACATATGGTGACCATCCATGAAAGGATGTGTCCCTTAGACAATTGATAAC
>SNQJ01S0062910.1:62303-76642 GCA_010110895.2 Picea sitchensis
TTGAGTTTCTTATGGGTTCTCATAATGAATATGTAATTATAGCTTCTCTTTACATACTCCTAGAAGATATTCCTTAAAAACAAGATGTATAGTTAAGATGCATGAGATTAAAATTGTATTTCTGCTCTTGATTTATGATTCTTTATGAGATGTCTTTTTACTCATTTACACTCATTGTTGCTTGAAAAACGATAAGTATATTACAGTATCTTATTGTGCCATGAATAATTGATTATTAGGTGAGATTGATGATCAGAGTTGGGATTGTGGTTTATGTTGGATCAATGGGATTTAGACACCTCCTTGTTCCTCAGAATAGTCGCCAACCCTGAGACCTTAAGTGGCCAAAATCAATCGGAAGAATCATGGGCTTGAGCATTTCTTATGTGTCTTGGAGGTCCTAACCATGCAGGATAGGTTGGGTGGGTAGTTCTTTTAATATTCAGTGACACGGTTGATCAATTATTAGTATTTTGTTCAGTTGATCGTGATGTGTTGATTATGTGCAACTATTAATTATGACGATGTGTTGATTGTGTCGTTGTTTATTATGATGATGTGTTGATTGTGTCATTGTTTATTATGATGATGTGTTGATTATGTGTCGTTATTAATTATGTTAATGCATTGATTATGTGTCGTTATTAGTTATGATGATGTTTCACTTGCAATGTTATTAATTATGTTGTGATGATTTTAATATCCTATTGCAAAAAAAAATTGTACCTATGGTACATAGCCATTCGTTGTCATAACAGAGGGGGCGTTACAAGATAATTAATAAATATTTATTATTATTATTATTATTAGTTATGATTATTATTACTTAATATTATATATATTTTGTATGTTACACCTTGTTACAATAATTGAATTGTTTGCATCAAGTACATAGTTCAATTCAATGGAATCTCAATGTTTTACAACCAATGCAGTTCCTGCTATGCAGTATTCATCAATGGATCACCCTTTTCTTGCACCAGTTCCCACTTCTACCCCTCTATTTGTTCAGTTGATTGCACAACCACCAAATCTATCCACAGTTAGAGGTGGAGATCGCCCCCCCTCACTTGTATGGAGAAATTTAGGGTCCATGCTTTATGAGTGAGATAGGATCATGTTTGATTCTCATTTCTCTTATTTGAGTTCTTATTTTTTTGTTGGAATATATTATCTTATCCAAGTTATTAACATTTGTGTGTGTGTAATGTATGCATTTATTAGTATTCATGTTATATCATTTTGTAGGGCATTGTATCGATAAACTTAAATATATTTCATTTCAAGTGTTCATACACACTTTGCAACTCTATGCATTTTGCAGAGAATATTGCAGGGCATCATTGGTCCACCATTAGATGCATTTTTGGGTTATTAAGAAAAGAAAACAAGATCCAAGTTTGAGTTTTATTTTTGTTATTTTTATTGATCATTATTGATGATGTTATTTCTCTATTTCCTTTGTTTTATTTTTCTATTGTTATTACTATTATTTATGTGTTTGTTAATTAGTTGGTTTGAGAATCAGTCAGCATGSCCATGCTATTTTTTCGTGTTTGTTGTGGTTTGATCTTATTTTTTCATGATTGGCTTACCATCTACTTCCTATTCCCCTTTTCAAAATTTAGTTTCCATTGGATTCA
The DNA here is from genome assembly GCA_010110895.2 of Picea sitchensis. NCBI lineage: Eukaryota > Viridiplantae > Streptophyta > Pinopsida > Pinales > Pinaceae > Picea > Picea sitchensis. The sequence goes on from SNQJ01S0062910.1 coordinate 63,947, forward strand.
GTGGGTTGGGGAAATTAGGGAAGATCCTCATATGGACACACAGATGAGATGGTGCTTATTACTGCATTTATCGTAGTGATTCTACCAGAACATATTGCAAGTTTTTTTTTATGTAGATTCCATAGGGGTAGTGGCGAAAAGGAGGAGGAGGAGGTATGTTTGGTTCCACATAAGTTTAATTTAATTCATTCGCTCATGCATCAACATATCGTGTGTGTGTGTATTTTTGGTTTAAATTACTAGGCATTAAATTATTTGCTATTTTTTATTTATTGGTTGTGATTGAAGTGGTGTAGCACTTATGAAAGTATCGATGCCGAGGTTGAGTACAAGTGTTATTTTTCCGCAAGACCACTATAAATTGTATTTTGAAATTCCCCACTTTTCACTTACAATGATTCTTGTTCCTCCTTACTTATTTACTTATGCAATTATTTCTTCTATTGCAAGATTAAGATAATTGGTCTTTTCATAGCACATTTTATCTTCTTCAAATGCTATTGGTTTTCATTTTAAGTTCAGTTTTGAATTTCATCTCTTCCATAAAAATGCAAAAAGGGACATGTGATATAATTTCATATACACCTTATTTAATACAACAAATATTTTGTCAAGTAACTTTTATAATTTCTTTTCATTTGGTATTTGAGTAATAAATACCATCGCAAAATAATAAGTGGTAGTACGCATGTATCTATGTTTTTTTGTGAAAGAGACATATATGATTATGTATTTATGTAGTGTAGATGCAGAGAGAAAGTTGTGTTTTGTTGAAGGCAGAAGATGGTGTATACATAATTTATTGTGTAGATGGAGGAGGCAACTCATAACAAATCAACTTCATTAAGTAGTAGAATCAAATCAAGTCATTTGATGGAGATCAAATACGAGCTTCTAATTCCAAGTATGTATTTATTATTTCCTCTAACATCTACTTTCAATGACCCTTTCCCCTTCTTTCTTTTTTTCTAAAATACGGGACAAACCTTTCTAGTCTAATTTTAATATCTCCTCTTTTTTTTTTTATTGGTATTGACTTTTCAATTTTATCTACCACCTTGTTCGTTTTATTTTCATGTGAAAATTTAGGGGTCATTCTTTATGGGTGAGTGAGGAGCGTCTTTGTTTCTCGTTTACCTAATTTGATTTATGATTATGTTTGTTATTGTAGTTGGACTTTGGCTTCTCATTTGTGAGAGACAAACATGATTATTGATTTATGCAAAACAAATGCAGTGTTGTCTAAGGTAGAAGTTGGTGTATGAGCAAGAGAGGAACCTGATTGATTGTCACTCATATGATATGTGTTCTTAGATTTGTTATTAGTGTATTTGATATTATATAAGATCTTATAATTTTTGTGTCTATTGGTATATATTTATCTGTGTTTGTTGTTTATGGTTTGTAGGGCATTACATGGATTGGATTGACTATTCTACTGTGCCAATGTTCATACAACCCTTATGTTATGGATTGTGAAACACACTCCTCAACTCTATGCATTTTGCATTGAAGATTATAGGGCATCATTTGTTTGTCATGGATGCAATTTTTGATTGGTAAGAAAATCAGATGAGAGTTAGAATTTTATTTTTGTTTCTATTATTTCTAATGATGACCATTGAGGCTAATATTTTTATTTCTGTATTTTCTTTGTTTTGTTTTTCTATTGCTATGGATGTTATTTTCTCAATGTTTTATAATTTGTTGGGTTGAGAGTCAAGTTAGCATGGCCATGCTAAGTGGGTGAAGGAAAATAAGATAGAGGAGGTATGTTTAGTTCCATGCTATTTTGATTCATTTTCTTTTGCATCAACATATCATGTTCATGTATGTATGTTTGTTTAACTTCAAAGACATATTATGTTTGAGAGAGATATAAACGTGGGGTGGAATATTAACAACATAGTAAAGTACAGGGAGTGGTATTAAGTGTTCTTTTGGTGTAAGGCCCTAATAAATTCTTCTATGAAATCGTCCTTGTTTTACATCCAATGGTTCTCATCCCTCCAACTATTGACTTGTAATTGAACAATTATTTCTCTTGTTTTAGATAATTTTCATCTCCATCATAAAGATTATTTATTTGTTCATCTTGCATCTCCATCATAAAGCTTATTTCTTTGCTTGTCCTACTAGAAAAATCCTCCTAGTTCATGAAATGTTAATTATTTTTAATTCTTACAAACATACTAATACTTGTGATAAATATATGGAAAATAAAATGAAAAATATTTAAGTATTGTAGAGATTAAATCCCATATTTCAAGTAATCTAAATATCCCTAATAAATTTGAGCCTAGTGAGGTGTTTTAATGTGTCACCTCCATATATTCTAAATCTAAGAAGATGAGCACTAGCATAATAACTAGAGTCCATATTTTTCATATCTCCATTATTATGTAAGTATAAATACTAAAGGTACCATATAATACAATGCAATACTTGSTTGTAGACAAAAATTGTGTTTAAATTCAACATAGCAGCATTATCCAAATCGATAGTCAACTTACAATCCTTTAGTAGTTTTTCCAAAAATCATACAAAGGGTAATTGGATTCTCCATGCATGAGTAAAGGTTGCCTCTAATCAAGTAGAGTATGTAGATATGGATGAAACAAAACAAACTTTTCAAGCTTGTTTGTCACCAAGCTAGACTTCATCTGAGATTGGGAGGGGGGCTGAGCTCTATGTTCCACTGATGGGTGTGGGCTACTCACTTGTTCCCTTCAATCCAAATAGTTTCTTTCTAACGCGACACATGTTTCCTCTTCAAATCCACACTCTCTATAGTTTTCTCCATAACCAGTCTTCAGGGTATCTAGATTCTTCTACCGCCCCTAGATACACTTCTCTTATTAAGATTTCACCCTTGCATCAAGCATGAAGGATTATAAAGCATAATGGGATTCCTCTATGATAAAGAGTGTGTTGTGTGCCTCATTTATGGAATAATGCATGCTTGGTAGGATTTTACCCGAGCAACCTAACATAGCAATGAGTAGAAAAAATGGACCTCCATGGAAGGTTGTTAAAGAGCACATATACCTTGGAATGCCTAGGGTCTAGAGAGGGTCAGAATTCAACATCATCCTCTTTACATATTTTTTTCATTGTTCAATCAACTCTAGCGGGGCCTTAGTCCACATATTATAGAAATCAATGAACCCTCCACTCCTCTTTTCCTCCCTAATGCCTTTGTCTCCCCCCTCGAAGGAGGGTTTTGAAGGGAACTCTTGGTTCACATTGTGGTTTTGTGTAGCGTACCTAGCTCCCACGATGAGTTCCATTACCACTAAATCAACTAACCTATTGATTCAAATGTGGAAAAAAATGTGCAACTTGACATACAATCTCATGTAGATCGTGGTTAATTTTAAAATTGTAAATGGAAATTATTAAGCATGCTCAACAATAATTAAATATGTAGAACATAAATCAAACACATTATTCAAGCATAAAATTCACACAATAAATAACATAATTATCATATCACTTATCTTTGTGACAAACACTATGTATTCCACCCAACCATAAGCTCTATTACTCCAATTCTCTTAGCAACAAGTCACCCCAAGATGGGACTATGAGTCCAAAAATACGGGCATGCTCTTATGGTATCTATGATCCACTCAAACAACCCAAATACCCACTAAAACACAATGACTCAACTCACACAACAATTCCAACCACCCATATCTCTTCCCCATCATTCTACACAACCCAAGGGATGATATTTATCTCTCTGCAGTGCAATCCATTTGAAAATTTCCATCCCCTTCGGGGATTTAGTACATAGAAGCCATGAATGTCTCTACTAGGGTCTCCAAGAAATCTCACAACAACCTCACTTTCTCTTGGGTAATTTATTCAACAAGAATTCACTCATAGGAATAACAACGTAACTCTTCGTGCAATTTCCAACTCCAACAAGTTTTTCTTAAACACAAAAAGATGCCTAATCTTTCTCAACACTAAACTATAGTTTTTTCCTCACTTCCTTCTCAATTGAAAACTCCCTTCCTTTTGTTGGGTCTTTTAATCACCTTCTTAATTTCTCAAGAATATAGTTATAAAGGCTATGCATTTAATTATCAATCTGTGGCTCATATGGAACTTGTGAATTGTCATCCACTGTATATGTAGGAACAACTATTATTTCTATGTATTGTAGTCATAGTATCAATGCTTACATTTGTGGTCGGAGTATAGAAAATTCTCAAGCTATGGCAAGGTTCTACATAAATCCACATTTACAGAAATATAAACACACATTGTAGCAATGAAAGCATACTGATAGGAAATTAAATCACTCAAGAAGTGGTGGGATCATTAGTTCCCTTCTTTCAACCACCTGCAGGGATTGGTAAGTGGTGGGTTGTGCCAGTCCCCTACTCTCAACCACCTACGAGGATTGGCTAGAAACACACAACACACAAGGAGATCTAATCTAAATCACTCTTGCAGGAAATTAAATCACACTTGTAGAAAAGAATCACATAAGCTGCATAGGTATTAGGAGTATGACTCAACTGTCTCCTGAAGAAACCCCAACCATGTGTAGTAAAATTGATTACATAATTGAAACTATAAATTACTTTTGCATAAATTGAAGTTCACACCACACTTGTTGAAAATAAATCACACACGCTAAAAGAAAATTGATTAAGTACTTGCTGGAAAATAAATTATCTAAGTCCTCAAAATCATAGCCTAATCCTTTCCAAAATTGTCCATGTCATTACCCAGACCAATAAATATAGTCATTGCATTAAACACAATTATTCAACAACATATAAGAATGCAACCCAATCTAGAATGTATTTATTAGAAACAAATGAATAAATTAAATCCAACAAGAATACTTGAATGCATAATTAAACACAACCTCACATGAGTAATCTAATTACATGAACAAATTGAACCAAGAAACTAGTTACATAATTAAATTAAATAAATAACACTACAACAATTATAAAACAACAATTAAAATAAAAATTCACTGAATTATTCCATTGCCATTTGGACATTGCTTTAAGAGTCCTCCCAAACAATGGAGAGAGTGCTCTCTTTTATACATAAATTCAATGAAAACTAGAAATAACAAATATCTAAATAAATCCACTTATGGATTTAATAAATCCATAGTGGTTACAACAATTTCCTGAGTAATGAATAGTTTCCATGATCCTTKCTAACAATTAGAAAATAATAAATAACTTCCAAGATATTTTGTTAATAATTAGCAAATAATAAATAACTCCAAGATATTTTGCCCAAGAATTCCAATATCCTTTTGCTAACAATTAGCAAATAATAAATGACTTAAGATATTTTTCCCAGGAATTCCAAGATTCTTGGTCAACTACTCAAACCAATATTTTGTCTTGGAATTGTAAAATTATCTATCTATCTTTTATTTTCTTGGACTAATATCATTGTTGCATAGATCCATAAATGAAAAATATATGACAGCATGGCACATGGTTCCAACGGTTCAAGGTTTCGGTGTTGGCTCACTATTTTGACGGCTCAAGGTTCCTTGGACGAGTTGCAACATGAGAGTTGCAACGATGGGAGTTGCAACATATAATAGTTCTCTGGTGAGTTGTAACAACTATTGTAAGGAGTTGCAACAATAGTCAAAGTTGCAACAACAGTTTGTTGATACTGAGAGGGGGGTGAATCAATATCAAGTACAATTTCAAAAAAAATTCAACTTATACTTCAACCAAATTATATATTCAATTATATCCAATGAGAAATGAACAATAGTAGAAGAGTTACACTAATACACCACAATACACCATGCACAATATATGATAAATAATCAATAGTTATTGTTCAAGGGAAGTGATGACTTCCAAGTGAAGCTACAACTTCCAAATATAAAGGGAGGGATAAACCTCCAAAAGGAGGATACAATCCTCCAATATCAAGAGAGGGTTGACCTCTCCATCCTTGCGCATTCCTTCCACCCAAGAATATATGAGAGATAATAAAACTTTACATTAAATTATCACCATTAACAAACCATCACATAAAACCTGATAATACTTCCTGAGATTTCTTCAACTTCTGCAATTCTTCACTTATTGGAATACTTTGATCCTATAGATAATATTACTCAATGTATTCTATGAAAATCCTCCAAGTTTCACTCCTTGAATCCTCCCAAAAAGGAGTTATAGATAAAATGGTAGACCTTATTCAATTTTGGTTTATTCAGGAGAGAGAACTTGTACAGAATGCCCTGCGCTCAATATTTAACATCAGATTATGAAATTCGTAAAAAGGAAACTACAGCTCGTACTCTTTCCAATGCAATTGGTCTCACTTCAAGACTAGTCAAAAACCCAATCTTCCACAGAGTGTATCTCCAAAATTATAGAGAATAAAGAGCTGATTTGTTTACCACAGTTACCTAGATATGTCTTCTCAATATCCTCCGAATTTCACCATTTAAATCGTTCTAGAAACAAAGTTATAGCGAAAATGGTAAGATGACATGCAAATAAGATACCTTAGAACACATCACCAAGAGACTTCATCCTCCCTTGAAATTCGGCCTTCTTTACTTCAGATTTACTCTAAAAATCGACTTATATCTCCTTGTTCATTAACAAACGTGTGTGTGTAAAATGAATGTATAATGATATGTATTTATACCCTTTATGTCACTTCCTTTTAACATTAGGGCCAACATGTAGTTTCTGCTTCAATTCACATTTTCATCTTCAAAAAATCATTTCTCCTCAATCATGAGGATCCACGTGACATGCCACATACCACCGGAAGTGAAATGACTTATATTATCCATCCATGGGTGGTGTATCTGCATATGTAATTTCCTTCATGTCTATCTACGTTGATCAACTGTGGGGTCCAAAATCCAATGGCTAGGGTTGGCATCAATGACAACAACCAATCTTCCAACACAGTGCTCGGAGTTGTAGCAATGTTCCACAATTATAAAAACAATACTCAGAGTTTCAACAATGTTTAAAGTTGCAACAAGAGATCTCATATTTGCAACAATGTTTCAGAGTTGCAGCGATGTTCAGAGTTGCAACAACTGCTATAAGGAGTTACAACAATGTTCTAGATTTTCAACGATGTTTAGAGTTGCAACAAATGCTATAAGGGGTTGCAACAACTGCATGGGAGTTGCAGTAGTGGGAACCAAAATACATCCCGTGGTGATATCACATTATGCACAATAACCTATTTGGAACATTGTCTTTTCATATTAACTCAAAGATAAATGCAAATATGTTATTTCTCTAATATTTAACCACAATTCATATGAAATACTAAAGAGATGAAATGAAAATCACCTTGGTTACTCTTCCCCCAATGATGATTCCAATTAACTCATGTTGCCATTACTAGGTAAGTTGACTCCCCCACCAACCTCTTACATGAATTCAATGATTGAGTGTGTAATAAGTCAAAGGATTAAATAGCTAAACTGTAAATTGATTAATGAAGGTGGCTTAAGACTCGAGGCATGTGGAAACCCCTGAAAACCCCCATTAAATCCCATCTCTTGTGGAATCATATTCCCCCCATTACTATGGTCCTTACCCATCTACAATCGACGATTTTTTTTTTCAATGTACAATGTTTACATATTAGATTGTTTGGCCCCTAACCATTCATAATATTTACAAATATACAATGCTACACCATGGATCAAAATTTGGGTGTTACAATTTGATTGACACTTCTACCCATAATGATAAAGTCTTAGGCAAGAAACCAAGATATACAAGATCAAAATTTAGACCAAAAAAACATCCCAATGTAGGTCCCATGTGGAGTTTAGACTGAGAATGCAGATTAATAAATGTTGAAAAATATAAGAAATAATGTTTCAAAACGAAGGTAAGTCTATCCCCTTGGAAATTGAGAGTAAACAAGCATCCCACACATAGAGCTACCAGTCCTACCTAGGTGGAGAGGATGTAAAGTGGGATTCCTACACTTTTACAAGGTCGAATTTAAGGATACTAGGTATGTGTTCATGTGTATTGAGACCAAGTCCTATAGAAAAACCTAGGAACCTAGAGCAACTAAAACCAACAATGTCTCTAATTAGATTGCAAGGAATTCAAAGCGAGCCACATAATGCATCATAATATAAAATCCATTCATTAATATTTATTCTCAACACACACCTTGAGAGTTATCTCTTTACATTACAATTTTCATAAAGAATAGAAACCTTTCAATAGATCTGAGGGTATCTATTTAACCAATTTTTTCTAGGATTAACACATATCCTCATAAAACTCATGCCATTTAGGAAGGGAAAAATATTAGTAGGAATGTATCATGGTAGATGACATGAATGTTCATTGATCTCATCGGTGAACGAATGCCCCACTAGCTTCCCTTTATGTTTTTTAAAACAACAATACATTTTCAAGTCATATGCAAGGATGTGGTGGGAAAATCTATTTGTTGCATAAGTAAAACATTTTAATGGAAAATTATAATTTCATTCTCTAATGAACTAGGGTTAACCAACATGCTAAATGTGGTCTTTTTCCATGATATATTCTTTAAAATTATGAAAGTGGAACTATTTTTCGATGTACATAATAAACTACAATTTAATTATCAAGTTTGATTGTGTTCTATTTCTTCAGTGTGTTGCAACATTATATCAATCCAAAGGAGCAAGACAGTGAGGCTCTTTCTTTTCAACCTATGTTGGGATCTATGCTTGCCAAGATCGATCACAATTCTCAAAATTAATATGCAAACGAATTTTGTCTACACAAGATATTTCAGTTTTGGGCTTCCAAGGAAGTTTGACATTGAAACTATCTATACAGTTTAGAAGGCATTGTGTTAGATGGGAAATATCTATGTATTGGTCCAACAAGTAGTTCTTATTATTTTGTCTCTTACCATATTTTTACCTTTTTTTTTCCATTGATATATAATTATAGACTATTTTTTCCTTTAGTTCATGGTTTTCACAAGCATCTGCTCAAAACCCTCCTCAATTGTCATTAGATTCACAAAGAAAATACCAACTATCGACAAAGTAGGAACAAGACAGTTGAAGTATCCTCATTTTTACCTGGTATTGCATAATGAAATGTAATGCCCAACCATTTGTAGGAATTTGGTAAGTGCTTAGTGACTTCAAATTTTGTAAAGAAACACCGATGAACTTCACTAGTTATAACAATTATCCACCATTGCAATGGATTATACAATTGAGGATTAATATTTTTCTTTTACACATTTTTTATGAAGTTTAAAAGGATGAAGGATTCTTGGTAGAGGAATATCCTTCCATTCAAATCAGATTCTTTAGTTTTTCATTAGAAAGCACCATGTATGCCTTTATATTGGCCTAACTTCATGATGTGTTGACAATATTTCAATAACATTTAAATTTATCGAGTGGTCAACTCAACACTAGTTGCTTTATAATTTCTAATATTTAAAAGGATAAGGATTCTTGTAGAGGAACATCATTCCATTTAGAAAAGATTCTATACTTTTTCATTAGCAAGAACCATGTACGACTTTATCTTGGCCTAACTTCATGCTATATCGAAAATATTTCAATAGATTTTAAATTATCGAGTGGTCATCTCAACATTGGTTGCTTTGTAATTTCAATCTCAATTCATATGCATTTTGAAATTATATTCAAGAACTGGAAACATTTGGGCTTAAAGTAACTATGTTGATAAATCTGGCATATCAGCGTAAGAAACAACGTAATATCGAATGTATTCTTAACACTAATTGATTGAAATTGAATTGTTTTTTGTGGTCCAAAAATCGAGAAATAATAAATTTTGTGATTTGTGTCATTCAATGCTTTTCTACCAAGGCTTACATTGTACTTTTGTAGTGCAATCATTACAACTTTTCATACAAGATCTTATAGTTTTCTAAATAAATTTAAATGATCAAAACAATTATGGATTAAGTTCAAATCTCCCATGAATATTCATTGACATTTCATGCATTTGTTGTATTAAGAAACATAATGTAGTGATTTCAGGTTGTATTTGTTTTTGGGTTTTTAGAAAAGCTCTTACATTTCTCCAAATAAATTTAAATGATGAGAAAAGTTTTGGATTAAAAATGAATTATTTCATGAACATTTGTTACCATTTCATGTAGTTGTAGTATCAAGAATGTATTAAGAAATATAATGATGACTTTGTTAATGGTTTCAAGTTAAATAAATGAAAAAACATGATTTACAAAGATCAAAACTAATTTTCCAACATTTTAGGTCTAAAGAAAAAAATAAGTATCGCCATGTGTAATGAACCCCTGCATGCTAAACTCGTTATTTTTTTTCTTTACACATTAAAATAAATAGCAGTAACATGCTAGTTAATTCATGCATTTAACATGATATCTAAAACCTGAAGTGACCATGATGATCCTAATGAAGTGACCATGTATGATGATGTTTCTTGAATGGATTGAAAATGAAAATATGAAGTGGGTGCCTTACTCTCCCCTTTGAATCCTCTAGATATACTGGCAATTATTCCTCTATCTTCTTGTATATCTATCGTATATCATTGAAATCCAAATTTTCAAAGAGGCAAAGTTGATGCTTTAGAAAATTCAGAAAAATTTATCTGATGCAATAGAAGATGATGAAAGGGAGAAACTGATTCATAGATGTGGTGCTTATTTTCCACTTCCACCTAATATATAGGTGGTGCATATACTGGTACACTTTTGAATTGAAGCATTCAACACAACCAAGAGCATATGGTACATGAAGGTTGGGCCTTGGAGCTAATTTTGATCCTAATGAAGTGATCCAATATGATGATGTTTACACTTTATACATGAAGTATAGGATATCGAGCTATCACAGATTCACACATAATCATCGTCAGAGCTTCAACAAGACAATATAAGTGTCCTCATTTTTATTGGTTCTTGCATAATGCAACGTAATGCCAAACCATTTCTAGGAATTCGGTAAGTGCTCAGTGACTTCAAACTTTGTAAAGAAACACTAATGAACTTCACTAGTTATAACAGGTATCCATCATTGCAATAGATTATACAATTGAGGTTGTTGACTACATTTTCGGTCAACGACACTTAGCCGACAAAGCGTTTCTAGGCTCCTCCTCATTTCACAATTGCTTGCGCAAAGTCTTGTGTTCTCTTGTTGATTTTCTGCTACACATTAAAAGAATATGTCATTAAAGAATATTTTAAGTTATGATGCATATTTGCTAATAATGATGATTGTTGGTCAGTTTTGAAGTTGCACAAGTTACAGGTTCTCACATGGACATAGGTGCATTCAGCAAGGATAATATGTCTATCGACAATTGTTATAAGATACTAAGTCTGAAGTTGAGGATTCTTGGATGTACCATGAGATATCTATTCAATGAAAAGCACACAATGAGAGGCTTCACCGAGGAGTTTTTATTTGAGCTTCGCTATGGAAATGGATCACCTCATTTTTTACTAGCACACCAAAGTGAAGATCACTCTTGTTGTTTCCAAAAGTATGGAATATTTACACAAGAAGGCTCAAACCATATATTGCGGGTTCAATGCTACTAATATCTAGGTTGACAGAGATTTCATACCAAGTTCTTTGATTATGGATTTTTTGATGCAATTTAAAAGTCTTAGTTTCCTATACAATAATCGCGCCATATCCTGCACATGAGACCACAACACTAAGTCTTACAATCTTGAATATTAATGTTTAAAAGTTTGGAATAATGGAATTGGAGATGGAACATACACACTACCAAAGATATCGCTCAACACCGCCATGTAAATACGAGAAGGGTTCCGATACATTATGCCATCCATAAATCTCTGAAGGCATAGGGGTAGTAGGCTTTATATTTCATCTTTATGGGCTACAAGCACTCAATGGTCATGAAATCTATGGGGTATAAACTGTGAACTAATAAAAATGGCTTGTTTGTTGTGTATTTGATTAAAATATACGTATTGGATCCATATTAAATACAAAATATGAGAGTTTGGTATAAATTCAAGTGGCATATTCTTGTATGCAAAAAAAACTTGAGGAACAACTTAAATGCAAAGTTATGGCACTGTCAACAAAAAAGGGTTCTTTGAAAAAAGAGACGGAGCTTGCAGAAATAGTTATGCAAGACCTCAATAACCAGTTAAACAAATCCCCAAAAGTGATCTTACTTCTCAAGAACCAATGATGTGTTGCATGCTTCAGGAATATAGGAACAAGAACTTCTTAGAAGCCCCAAAAACTCCAATTTCAGCAGATTTCATCTCAGAGGTAGTACCACGTTATGAGCATGGGGAGCTTGTCATAAAAAAAAATTAATCACATTTGAATAAAGCTAAGCCATAAGATTTTCACTGTAGTTGTAACAATCCTCATAGTTACGACAACAACTCTGATAACAGGTGCAAAATTTTTTATTTTTTATTTTTTATTTTTTTTTGTTTAAATGTTAAGGTGTGTGCGTGCGGGAAGAAGGAACAGACACACTTGACTCTACGTTGTTACCCAACAACCAAATAGGCGCAAGAAAGACGAACACATCCAGACGACATACGACGTACGACAGGAAACTGCATGCATTAATGAAGATCACTTAGAAATAAGTCAGACTGACTTCCCATCCATCCTACCCTGCAATGGTTAGGACCTCCAAGACACATAAGCAACGC
>SNQJ01S0062911.1:0-10500 GCA_010110895.2 Picea sitchensis
ACACTTCTAAAGCATCTGATAAGGTTTTGTGTTGCACTTCGGTGGGATCGATCCTAAGGCTAAATGAAACAAGAAATGGATAATTCAAAAATGCAAGTAGGGAAAATGTAACCTATATGCCTGTTTTGAGGTCAATACCTATCAGAACGGATTGATATGATGAACAAAAGTCAAAGAAAAATATCTCCAAGAGCCTGCATATAAGGCTAATAACACTCAACCAAAAGTTAATAGATCCAATATAGATAGAAACTTTAGAAAATAAGAGGTTCTATTGAATACAAAACTTGAAAACAACAAACCTAGACTGTACAATATGTACAAGGTGACGCACAACCTTGCGTCTCATGCATAATACTCGTTCAAGAAGATCCCACTACTAGGATCTGACCAAGAGTCTCTTCGATAGTCCAGCTGTAAAGTCTCCCAAAAGGGAAGAAAACACAAACCATGGTGTAACTATTCCCACGGTATAAAAATCGTAGTCATGGCTTCAATAATAGCCTCATCCAAAGGAAATTAAAAATATGAGAAATCGTGCAAGCGAGGAGGGTCAACATTCCCAAAGGGTGAAACAAACTGACCATATTCCATATGACGATGAAGGTTTTGTCCAGGATTGGTAGAGTCTACCAGTGAAAAATCACAAGCACGAGAGCTTGAGGATCTACAAATAGTGAGATCAGATTCAGAAGGATACTCGAGATCACTTATACCAAGAGGGGGAAGCAAGGGATCCCATGCCTCCATTGGATAAACCAACAGATCAATTGTTGAGACCATGTCTCGAGAAGGAAAACATGATTTCACAGGTTCCTACTCAGAAGCAATTGAACATCGAGGATAAAATGCCACATAATTAAGCCGTGGTGGGGTAGATTCTACACAAACACTAGGAACATATAAAGGGGCATCCTGAACTAATGCCAAATTAGGATGGTGATTATCAGATGCCAGTTGACCGATAGTGACATTGCTTCCATTATGAGGGAAAAGAATCACCCAAAAGATCGTAGAAACCACAACATTCATAGCGTATACATAATCACGATCGAGAAGCATATTGAAATCTAAAGGGCCTTGCACCACTATAACATCGACAAAGATAGTCTTCCCACCTAATGAGATAGGCAACTTAGGAAGAATCCCCAAATATTCATTAGGACGTCTGTCAAAAGCCAACAAGCCATGTGAAGATGATAGAAGCTCGGGAGAACCCAAATATTTTCAAGCCGAGGAGGATAAAATACTTGTGGAGTATCCTTAATCTATGAGACATGGGTAAAAACGTTTTGAATTAACTTCAACCTTTATTTGAAGAGGTGAAAAAGAAGGAAGGTGAGGCTCAACAAGGTCATTCCAATCAAAGGAAACCATCCTAGGACTTAGAGGAGTTGTGCTCGAAGTGAGCAGAATGCCCCTTTGTTCTGAAAGTACTGAGCTGGAAATCATAAAAACATAGTTGGTAGACACATCACTCCCTAAGAGAAGAGTGGGATCAATCTAACATTGCATTAGCGTGACCACTTTGGTAGATTCGACACTCTCCAAGAGAAGAGTGGGATCATCCAAAGATTGCATCGATGTGACCACTTTCTCAACCATTAGTTGAATAGGATGTCAAAAAACATGGTCAAAAGGTGCATCACCCCCCAAAAAGGGAGCGGGATCTCCTGAATATTGCATCAACACGACCACTTTCTCAACCACTAGCTGAATAGGCTATGAGGAAACCTTAGAAGACTCAGAATCAGAATATCTTACAGATATGGACCACAATCTTCGTACCTCTGGAAGGCTAGGGAATAAATGAGTAAGGTGATATTCCTTACAAATATTACAAGGGAACTTAGGCTTACTTCCTATACGTCTAGGTTTCTCAATAGAATCAATGCCCCCAACATGACTAGAAGTGGTTGGTTTCTCATATCCAACATGACTTGCAGAGGTTGGTGATTTTTCGATAGCATTAATCGTAGAGGCTACAAGCCTATTGCCAATATGACTGGCAGTGATTGGACTCTTTCCCCCAACATGACTTGTAGAGGATGGGTGTTTTCCCCTAGTATGAATTGTAGAGGCTTGGTGTTGGTCTTCAACATGACTTGTAGAGGTTTATGACCTATTTCCAACATGACTTGCAGAGGTTGGTGATTTCTCCGTCTTCTTCCTCCTCTTTCTATTTGATTTAGACTTTCGGTTACTAGTATCTATACTTTCACTAGAGAAGGAAAAGGGAGGAGGAGAAGACTTTGCTGATGAAGTAACATCAACATGATTCCCATGACATAAGGTTATTAACTGGGAAGCATCAAGATAATTTTGGACATTTGGAATGGTACACAACCAAACCGATAGTCTCACATTCAATCGAAGAATGTAGAAAGTGTCCATCAAAGGGACACCAACATTTCCAAAGAAAGGAAAATCAGAAGAATAACATTTAGATGAGGTTCCTTGGTTGGTATCATCAAGAACTTTAGCCATGAAGAGATTATGCATAGTTTCTCCTCTTGGGGGATCGTTCGTGTCAGTATAAGTCTCACACATTTACTCTAGCAAACCAATGGTATAAAAGACAATTCCTATAAAGAAGCAACTCTACGTTTCTAAGCAGAAATTCAAAAATTCCTCATGACCAATAGATTGGGTGGTCTACCACTTTAGCTCAGATACACAAAGAAATGACTAACTAACTCAGTATTGAAAAATAGGGAGCACATAACACACAATAAAAGTTCCTAAACAATAAATCAAGCAGTTGACTAACTAGTGGGAAGGACAGTTACGCCAATCGACACTCGAACATGGAAGAACCCTCTGGGTATACTCTATGAAGGACAAAACAATGTTCACCCTAGGTATTGCGGTATACCCATGTAGTCACCTATGTAAGTCCATAAAAATTGGCAACTAGGTTGACATATCGCAGTCAATCACCAGGTGGGTACATTCAACAGTCGGGTTGATCGAAATGAGAAGGATAACAAGCCCGAAGCCCTTCAAGGGTGATGAAATTAATTGGTCAATAAGACAACTAAGGATATTGAATGGATTTAAGGTCCACGAAGTTTCATTGGAAAATGAAATCAGTATTGTTCCTAAGAGATACCCTCAATATACAATCCCCACTATGTTTGGTCTAACTTTGGAGGGGTTATCTCCTATACCTTTCTTCACGTGACCTCATGTTTATCCCTTGTGTTAGAGGGAGGTCCTGACTAACTCTTATGATGCTGGACTTAAAACACTCCCTATCTTAGAATCCAATGTTTGTTTTAAACGGCCTTGAAGAGTTTCCTCTTCACACCTAATTTAAGGCCCTAAAATCCTAAATTAGTCGGTGAACCCTACAAACATAAAATCTAATATATTTTAATTTAAGCGTTAATTTTAAGGCTTGATTTATGCAAAGGATGTGGTCATGCAACTAATGGTGTTTTAGACTCTTGCAAAAAATGAAACTTATAAGAACACTGGAAAAGAAAGATTTTATTTCTTATTTTTCTTTTGATATGCTTTTAAGATGAGAAGAAAAAATAACCCTATGATAATTAATTCTTATTTTTTCTTTTTCAAATAACAATGCAAAGAAAGTGCAAACAAAGAAAGAGACCTAACTATCATAATTATATTTTCTTCCAATCAAAGAAGAACTACCAAAATATGCTAAAAGAAACTAATGAATATACAATTCATGGCCCCTCAAAATGAATACATGATTCAAAATGAAACTCATTTATCATAAAAATTCAAGCTAAAATAACCTAAAAAATCTAGGAAACATAGAGAGAAGAGAGGATTTTTTTTTATTCAAAGAAAAGACAAGATAAAATGAGAAAAGAACCCAAGATGGACAGAGACCCTAAGCGAATTGTGTAAACACATGTATTCGAATAAGAAACCAAAAGGAGGATATAAAACTTGAAAGTTCACTTTAAACCTCTAGGGAAAACAAACTAAAACTAAGACACAAGTTAACAATGAATCTTCAACCGAGGCTAACGCCAAAAACAAAGACTCAGGGAGACTCAAGAAAGTCCTAAGAAGCCTAAAATTCTATGAGGAAAGAGATAAAATTCTCTTTGTTAAAAAACACTTCCAAGATACAGAGATGTCGGTTGTTGCATCAGTAGGATGTGTATGTATGCGGGATGTCTACTGTGCAGGGCACATATGTACATTGGTTGATCCAAAGAAGAGCACATACACCTCTGAGACTTTTCAAAAAATAAAAAGACTACACATAATGATAGGGTAGGGAAAGCTGGTATGCACCTTGCAAGTGACCATAAACCCTTAAAAGACTCATAGAAATTGACTGAAACTCAAATGGAAATAAAAAATACAATTAAAAAAAAACAAAATCATCCCTCCAAAACCCTGGAGAGACTCCCTAGTTGAATCATCAATTATGTTAGCAGGAAAACCTGTTTATAATTATATCAGGGTTCTAAGTATAGACCGAGAAATGAATCCCTAAAACTCAATCTAATTTCTACACTATCCCAAACATTGTAAAATAGATGAACATAAAGCAATGAAAGAGTAATTCAGAAAAAGTACCTTTAATCCAACATTTGGTGTTGACCTCCTCAAGATTTTGTAGCTACCAAGGATGCAAGTCTCCTCCCAAAGCTGACCTGCATCCACAAATGGGAAAAAAAGGATACAAACATTCTATTTCTATTCATCAATTAGGGTTATATATAAATTGTTATGTATAAATCAAAGAAAATACATAAAAACCATCATTTGGGATAGGGAAAAGACATTATTTTATTCAATACTCAAATATTGGAAATTACAACCTTTGCAGGCCGACGCTCTGTGAACTTTGTTTGAGATCCTCTTAACAATTATCCAAGTGCAGCTTCCAAATGCCTTCTGTTAGCACTAGGAATCACCCTCATATTGCTAGAAGGTAAGCCCAATACCCATCAGGTTATGTGTAGATGTAAATGATTTTTAAAGAGGTCAAATGGATAAGACTCAAAATAATAATGTTCTAAGTCAGAAATCTAGACTAGCATGCACAAACAATTGAGGCCTTGATCAACTTCATTCAGTACGTGGGAGTAAAGGTGAATAGAGAGAAGACTTTGGTGAGGAAAATGTAGAGGTCTTCTATGGACATCAAGTCTTCAATTAGCCTAAGGAAGAAAAACTCAAACACAAGATCTTCTTGAATTCAAAGTTTAAGCAATCTAAAGAACATCATAACAATACTATAATCAAACATTCATCATAGTAAACTACAACAATCGATGTGAATCATTCAATCATGAATACTTCAGTATCAGAGGAAAATAAGTTAGTGTAAGATGACTTATAATGAAGTCTCAAATCAAGTACATAACCAATTAAGTAGTAGCTTCATCAAAATATTACAAAATAAGGGAGCCTAGCTCACCATTCAAACCTACTAAAGAATTTGGACTATCTATTTATAACAAAAAAGGGAAGGCAACAGCTAGAGGTTCGAGTTGGCCTTCCTCCCATGAAATTCTCCAAATAATTATTTCCTCTAACAACTAAGATAACAATTGAGCTATAAAAAAGGAAAATGTTGTCCACTGATCCAACCAACTTTGAATTGACTTGATGTTCTTTGATGCACATCTCCCTACATGCCAAGTTTCCTGCAGAATATTGTAAACTGTCATCATGTTTCCATCTATCATCTCTGCCTTTTGCCACATCATCAACAACTCACAAGGATGATAATTCGACCCCCTTGATTCTTGGTACCTATTGGTAGTGTCATTTGGTATTGCTCTGGGTAGCGAGATTTTGTAGCTCCTCCACCAAATTCTTTGTAATTCTATAGCACAACCTCTAGAATAGGTCTGTAGAATGGGTAGTGTCGAGCCTGTGTGTCATTGTGCAGAAATCGACCTATGTTAAAATTTTGATAGCGCCTTCATGTGTATCTCTGTGCGAATAGGTAGTGCCCACACTGAACTGATCCTGCTGAATGTGTAGTGCCCAACCTCAAACAAATTTGGTAGCACCATAATTTCACTTCTTAATAGATTTGGTAGCATCCTGAGAAGTTATCAGCGCCATAGCTACACCATTCTTAGGAAATTAGGTAACACTCTAGGCATCAGGCGGATAGTATATACGTTTTAGAAAATTCTGTAGCGCCATAGTGCTATGAAATGCCTATGCTATTTCTATTGAAGATATTAACTCTTTTCAAAAAACCAAAAACTTTGAACAATATGCATTAGAAGTCTATAAATCCTTTATAGGTGGCAAAAAGTAATATTTCCTCAATCACTTATCCTTACAAAAACGAGGAATTCTAAAGAATGGAGCTCACCTTTCACCAATCACTTCATCAACTTGAGAGTCCTTCTTTTGGAAGGAGGACTTCCCTTTGTCACATCAGCATGCTTCCCTTTAGTAGTAACAAGCTTCTTCACTGGAGCTATGCTTTTCATGGCTAATGGTTTCTCCTTTTCAATAACAGCTTCAACCAACACATTCAAGTTTCTTTGAGCCATCTCATCCTTGAATGGTTGCAACTCTGATTTGATCTTTCTCTTCTGAGATTGAAAGTCTTTGTTTTTCCTATAAAGGTTCTTGAGTTGCATATGAAGAGTTTGGGCTCTTGTTGTTGCAAATCTTGCTAAATCAAGAGTGTGTTTGTAACCATCCATGAGCTCCTTCATCTTAATCCTTTCAGATAGGGCTTTAGATTTTAGATGAGCCACCTCCTTCCTAGCTTCCTTGAGTCGTTTAATCAATCTTTTGAAGATATGGTTTCTAGGCAGAGTGGTGATGTGGACAATCTCAACAGGATTTTTTATCGCTTCAGCTTCCTGCTACACAAGGATTACCTCTTCTATCTCAACAGGCTTCTCAATGCTTTATCCCTTATCTCTCTTATTCTTTAGAATGTAAAACTTTGGTAGGTCTTGTTCTTAAAGATCCCCTTTGAGAGTTGATGACCTTGTGAAAGGCTTTCTGACCTTTGTGCTAGCTATTGAAGGAGATGAAGAGAAGTGCAGTTTCCTTCCTTTCTTGGTTGTGGTTTCGGTAGAGGAAGGGACCTCTTCTAATTTTGGTGTAGGAGGGGGTGAAAGGGCTCTCTATGGAGAATGGTAGGCCTCTCTCTATGTTTTTTCAACTTTCTTAATGGATTCTTGGTATTGAACATGGGCCTTACTCTTTCTTTTCTTGTTGGCTCCTGTTGGAGTAGTACTAGTGGATGGAAAAGGACTTTGTATCTATGATTGAGGAGTGGTTGCTATGTCTAATTTTAATTGAGAAGAAGCAAGGAATTGTTCCCATGATATGTTATTCTTTCTCATCTCTTCAGAAACAAACATTCTAATCAACCCAGAATGAAAAATACAAGTATCCACAACCTTTGATTTGGATTGAAATCTATCTGACATTTTCCTTATGCTTCTCAACAAATAAAAAGGAATGTTCATTTCATATTTCCCAGTAAAATGTAACGGATGCCTTATATGGTACTAATATAGTTTATTGAACCTCCTCTCACATGTGAAGTATATTTGAATGATCTTCAACATCTTATCAAATTATTCAATTAGATGATTTATTGGTACCCCTTTGGACAGGTTGTCAGTTTGATACTCTGGCTTAAGGAAGTCTTTGGAAAAGGCTGCATTCATGTCCATGGATTTAAACCATTTCTCTCTAGTGATAGGGATCTATGTAGTTGCTGAAATAGAGGTCCCAGACACCTCAAAATATAGGTCCCCTACCTTGGTCCTCGGGTCATAAAAATGTGAGGCAAATTTCCTTGCCACCTCAGGATGATCCCTCTGCATATTTTGGTAGAAAGTAAGGCAACCCACCCTTTGAAAAACTTCTCTATCCATGGGCTCTGCCTTAAATAAATGCATGTCTATAGGCTCGGTTCTAACCACAGTACCTACATTGTGTGATTTATTTTTATGAGGTGTCTCCATAATTTAGGGTGAAAGTTTTAAAATCTATGGTGTAGTGATGGCCATGAAAACAAAAGAGTCAGACTTAAATAAGAACTTGATAGTGAATAATGGTTGTCGCTTTCCAGGAATCTCCCCTAACTCAATCTGCTTGCTGGATTAGGAAACAAATTTTGCAAATTTTCCTCCCTTGACTGTTTACATATATTAAAACTGAGGAATAATCATATGGTGAAGGGATCCAATGCGATGATCTTTGAAAACTAGGTTGAAAAACACTCCAATTCAAATGGTAGAGGAAGCAGGGGAAAAGGGCAACGTCGTTTCAGCATCGGTTTTAGGTAGCACAATGTGCATATAGGAGGTAAATCTTGATTGGGAACTCAAAACTCAGGAGAAAGGCGAGTATATGTATTATGACTGATAACTAGGTGATGGTGACTGCAGGTTTGCGTGAAATAAAGACTGATAGGAAAGTGTGAGGGAAAAGACCTCGTCCAATTCTGTAGGCACGATCGCTACCAAAACTCCAAGCGATAATTACTACTTGAAATTGATATGTAGATTAGGGAAACCATGGAATACCTGGAGAATGATGATAACTTGGAGTTCAACAAGTGTTTAGGAGAGTATCATGAGCAACTCGGCCTCTGAATCCACCTCAGCATCCAATCATGTAGCGCTGCTACCAATTGGTCTGCACTGGTATTTTTTGTAGCGCAAAGTTTTGAACTTTCAAAATTTGAAAACCGTTAGCAAGCTCGTAAAGATTGAATCCTTGAAAGCATATTTTAAGTAACCATGGTGTTGAAAACAAGGCATACATGACATCAGTTCTATAAGGACAAATCATGGTAAAGGATGAAGGATAGGGAGTGCGCTATGGAAACTCCTAGTGAGTTGGTAGTGCTCCCTTTTCAAAAATGTGATTTTACCATTATAAGAGGACAAAGGAAAAGCATGGAAATTATATGAGGGCATGAGTGAGGAGAGTGACATGTCAAGTTGAGTTGGTCGTGGGGTGAATCAGGCTTAGTGTCAAGTCATGAAGGGGGTCAAAAAATAAGCCAAGAAAATGAACCTAGGCTAAAATTTTATGTGAGGATCAAAACTTGAGTCATGACCTAAGCCTTTATTTATGAAGGTAACCTAAGTAAATCACACCTTTAAGAAACAAATCAAAATTAAAAAATCTAAAGGCTTAGAAAAATCAAAACTAAAGGCTAAATACCCAAGGCAACTCAGTGTGATAACACCTTCTTTCATAATCTATTGATCACCTCAAGGGAAGGGAATTGATTGTATGGGAGAAAAGGGGCTAGAGAGGAAATGTTGAGGCAATAAATCACAAAAGGATGCAAATACTTAGGCAAGGAAGGAAAGGGAAGTTGGGCAGATTTTCATTGTTCTAATGCTTAATTGTGGAATGAGACCCCAAGACCTCCTTTTTTTAGGACCAACGGATAGTTATTCGGTTTGGGGACTTTCTATAACAGGTGAAATGGTTGGGAAACCTCCAATATCCCACTAATTCCACCGAATTCCTTGCAACTTTTAATTTTTTCAAGTTTTGGAGGTATACACGGGATGTTTAGTGTGCAAATAGTGTATGTACGCAGGATTTTTAGCATGCAACAAGCATATGTACGTGGCAAATAGTGAAGCAAGGCAGGTACATGCTCAAAAAAATGTTTTTTTAAATAGAGTTACTTAGCAATGATTTGGAAAATTATGCAAGTAAGAAATCCAATGCCATGTATGCATAGGCAGGGAATTTTAGGACTATAATAGATTTTTGTAGATATCTTCTTGAATAATCACTTTGAGGATCATCATCATCATGTTTAGTCTTCTTCTTTTTCTTGACCTTCTCTTCATCTTCTAATGGCTTAGGAATGACATCTTTTATGTAGTCTAGAAGATAATTTTCTTCGAAGATAAGAAGTAATTTAATCCTCCATTCTCTGAAGTTGGTCGCACCTTTAATCTGTCTTCTACTCTGAAGATGGACTTCATGAATTTGACTTTGACTAGTCAAACTTTGATGTTGACCATTCAAACATTGACTTTGACAAAAAAATCCAATATTGACATTTTTTATGGATGAGGTCACCAGAAGATGTTTTTGGTTAGGGGGCACTAGAATATCTATGATTTATGCCAAACGCTTCACTGATAGTGTCTGAACAATTAGGTTAGGGTTTTTTGTCATTGGAAGACCAGAAACCCTAGTTGCAGGTTACCTTTCAGTGGTTAGACTGTTTTGAAGGTGGTGTGGGCCCATAACCTGTTAGAATAATGTAGATGTGCTTGTTTCACCATAGTCAGTGCTACACCATTTTCACCTATATATAGGCACAAATCCTCCCCCAAGCACCTTAACCTTTGAAAAAAATAATGATTATGGGATGCTACATTACAGCCAAAGATAAACCAAGAGATAATACCTTAATATTATCTCTTAACCTTTGACAAAACAAATGATTCTGGAAAGAAAACTAGTCTTTCTGGAGGATAATACATTAATATTATATATTCTACTGAGCCGAATTTTCTTCTAGGGTTTTCA
>SNQJ01S0062911.1:17356-28295 GCA_010110895.2 Picea sitchensis
AGTCTCACACATTCTCCTTGTCTTCCCCTCACCCCCTCTAACTCTTGTTGGCATGCTTATAGGCTACAGGCAGAGTGTGCTTGTCATTGATGGAAATAACAACAACAATGTTGGTAGGTTTTCAGGCAAAGTGTGAATGGAAAGAACAAAAACAAAGACACAGAAGACAAAGCTCGAGAAGCTTAGGAGGAGAAGGAAAAATTATGCAGAGACGAGAAAGATCAGAAGAGAAAGAAGTTTCTAGAAGAGTGTACAAGGTCCAAGTCATCAGGACTCATAGAAGGATCAAAGGTCTAGACCTTTGACACCTAGAAATTATTCCAAGTCGGGAGGATGCGTAAGCTCAAAAGGAGGAGTGACAGTGGTCATTGGATCACCAATCCCGAATAACCGATGGACATCATATTAGAGTCCAGACAGGTGGAGCACATAGAGGAGGAGATTAGACCTCAACCGTTGGATCAGATCGTGATGAGATCTGAACCATTGGATCCAAAGGACACGTGGAGAGAGATCATCATTTCAATGACTCATGATATGGATAAGTCAAAGGTGAGAGTAGTAGGAACTCGCAATATGTGAAATCGAAAAATGATATGAGCTATTGGATCTAGAGGAAATGTGGTGAGAGATTAGCATTTCGCTGACTCGCGAGCTGGACAAGTCAAAGGCGATAGTTGTAGGAACTCCTGATATGCAAAGTCGTGAAATAATTTGAGCCATTGGATCCCCGAGGATATGGACCATTGATATGATATGAATTTTGAGTCCGTGATATTGATCGCAGTCGTCGATCATAGGGAGAGATCTCGATCGTTGATCTCATATGAATCATTTCTGAGTTTCGCGAGTTGAGAGATTCAAAGAAACTCACAACAATAAATCATGATTTGATCGTAGCCACCCATCAAAGGGAAAGATCTGGACCGTTAATCCAATATGGAGTATTTCATATTTCACGAGTTGGGAGATTCAAGGAAACTCGCAGCAAAATATCGCAAAATGCGAAATCGCGAACCACCCTAGTACATGACTCCACGTCACAGCCAGAGGTCACATGAAGGAAGCTTAGAAGCCAAAGAAGCCATAGTTGACTGGTTGTAACTGCCATAATGTAGTGATGAAATCGGTCAGAGAACTCGAGGAGCTACAAGGTGATTTCCAGAGGAGCTGAAGAGTCTTGAGGTAACTTCCAGTGGAATGAAGACTGATCATAGAGACAATTTATAGATGGAAAAGTGTCGAAGATTGTAACTACAACAAAGAGGATAATCTCTACTGTGACAGAGAAGACGAAGAGTCTCACTCCCAGAGAAGGCAAAGAGTCTCAGGATAATCCCAGTGATGATGAATGCATGGCGCTAACGTCCAGAGAAGATGACGAGTCTGTATGATGATGAAGTAGAGGTCTCAACGTGAGGAAGAGAGGAAAAACAAAGAATTGAAGGAAATATGCCAGTGAGCCATACAGTCGTAAGGAAGAGAGGTAGTGAACAACCTGTAGGGAACAACAATGATGTATTGAAGAACATGTAGAGGCATTGCATAGATGATGTAGTTGATGCACAAAAAATATAAAAATGAAGAACAAAGAAGAGATGTGTGTTGTTGTTGAGAGTGTTTCATGCAGGTAGAAGCATGTTGTGTGCAGGAGCCGAAGCACACAAAAGAGGCATGGTACATAGAATGGAAAGAAGAAGCAGAGAATAAAGTTCATAAGAAGAAAGAAACAAAAATGCATATCTTAGAGAATAACATAAAGTGCAGCAGATGCGAGGAGAGAGACATTGATGCAGGCATAGCAGAGCAGTGTAGCAGAACAATGATGAGATTGGTAAGCCATAGATAAATGTTGTATCACTGTGATAAATTCAAGAAAGAAAATATTGATATTTCGGGGTGGTATGGAGGTTCTAGGGAGGAATGTTGTCCTCAGAGTTTCAAGTGGATGCTTCAACACAGGGAGTTGTATCTTCCATTTACTTGCAACTAGAAAAACTAGGGTGGCAGGGTGGTGCAAGAGATAACTAATGTTTTTTTTTATAAAGGTTGGTGCCTGTGTGACTGGAAGTTGGTGATTCCATATAGTTGGTGTTGGAACACTCAAGGAGGTGGTCCTTTCTTCTAGTGGGTGCTACAGAAACTAGACATTTGGTTCTCTCAGCAAGTTGCTTCTTGTAAAACAATGGTTGTAGCCTCAAGAGGAGTTGGAGCTCATAAGAATAATAATGTAAAGAAAACAAATATTACTTATCATATCAAGAATAACAGTTTTTTCCCTTTATGAGTTTCCTCAGGAAATATTTGTGTCTGTGGATTTCATGTGTGTGATTGATGCTTAATATTCTATTTCTTACTTCTCTGCATCATTGTGATCTTCATTGAGTGTTATGTGAAGAGTTTAAAATGGGCCTAATTTTTTAATCACAGTAACAAATGATTCACCCCCCCTCTCAGTTGTCCAACAATTGGTATCAGAGTCGGTTCCTTTTCTTTAAAGGTAGATCAATAATCTTAAACATGTAAATCCATGAAAAAACTTCAGCCAATAAGGACCCTCTATTGAATGGAACAAGCATTTCTTTCTAGAGAGTTATGACGAGAACTTACATAATGGCTTTAGGTGCAGATGTTTGGGATGTGGTAGAGACTGGTTATGTAAAGCTAGTTGTAGTAGCTAATAAGGATGACAAGATAGAATTTTGCTTCAATGCTAAGGATATGAATTCTATTCTGAGTGGGCTTGCAGAAGTAGAATTTGTAAAAGTTATGCACTTAGAAACTTCGAAAGAAATGTGGGACAAACTCATTAGAAGTTATGAAGGTAATGAAAAGGTAAAGGATGCCAAGATTCAAACCTACAGATAATGTTTTGAATAGCTAAATATGAAAGAGGTTGAAACTGTTGGGAAGTACTTTCTGAGAATTGAAGAACTAGTGAATCCCATGAAGAGTCTTGGTGAGAAGTTTGAAGACGTAGTTTTAGTCCAAAAGATTTTAAGATCTTTTCCAGATAATTTCAACCCAAAGGTATCTTCTATAGAAGAACTTAATGATCTAAAATATTTGGATTTGATCAACTTCTAGGAACATTGACTGCATATGAAATGAGGATAGGTAAATATAAATCCATCACTAGAGAAGCTTCTTTTAAAGCAGATAAGAATGAGGAATTTGAGCCTGATGAAATTGAAGAAAAATTTGTGAGAAGAATAAAGAAAGGATTAGGAAAGTATCAAGGCAAGTTTCCCTTCAAGTGTTTTAACTGTGGAAAGATAGGTCACTTTGCATCTAAGTGTCCACACAAGAAGCAGGATTAGAATTCTGAAGGTGAAAAGAAGTAGAAGTCCAAGAGATTTGGTAAAAAGAAAGGTTTATGTGTAAACAATGATGACTCTTCAGAAGACACAGATAGTGACTCTTCCTGTGAAGATAAGGTTAATGAATTTGTTCTTATGGCCAAAGAGGACTATGATAATCAAAACATAGGAAGTGATGTTAATTATGAAGAAGTTGTGGTTGATATCGAAGGTGAACTAATCAGTGCCTTAGAAGAGATTGACAGACTCAGACTCGAGAAAAGAAAAGAAAAACAATTGTTGATGTAGTTTGAAAAGAATGCTAAAAAACATGATGAAGACTTTTCCCTGCTAAAGTTTGAGTTAGAGGAGGCAAAGAAAATAGAGGATATTATGAAACAACATTTATCAGAGAAGAAGAAAATATGTGAATCCTTGGAAGAAGAGGTAGTAAAACCAGAAAAGAGATGGAGAAGTTCAAAGCATTGTATCTCCAAAATCTTCCAAGCATTAAAGCCTCAGAAGGTTTAACAACCATTCTGAATCAACAAAGGAATCCAAATTTGAAAACGTTTTTGGGTTATGAAGAAGGATCAAGTTGTATTCATCCAAGCAATAAAGAATCCATCAAGTTTTTCAAATCTACATTCATTGACAACAACAAAGATGGAGAAACAGAGGAAGACAATCAACCGCCAAGGAAGAGTGAAAGAAAAAGTACCAGAACTGAATGTGTAGAAAAAAGAAATCAAACTACTCAAAGAAGACAATCATTTTCCAAGTACAAAGGATTTTTCTATGGATATTGTTTTTTTATGTTCTAACTTTGGTCACAAAGATGTAAATTGTTCTTTAAGATTTAGATATAAGCAATCAAAACACTCAAGGAATAGATATATGCCGCCACAAAGAATGAGACAACCAAGTAACAAGAAATCACAGACTGCAAATGTTGTGATGGCTGGGAAAATTTCATAGGTTAAGCATAACTATCATTATGATCCTTTATTCAATGAATCATAATGTTACAACTACCATAATTATGGACATAAAGCTCCATATTGTCGCTTAAAGAACTATGAACCAGATTTGAATCCCTCTGCTGAAAATGTCAAGGTCTTGAAGAAGAAAGAGAATGACAAGTGTGGATTAGTTTTGTTAGCTCAAAGACAAAATAACCCCTAGTATATTGACAGTGGATGCTCCAAACATATGACGAGAGACAAAAGTAATTTTTTGTCTCTAAGAGAATGCAAATCAGGAAATATAACATTTCGAAATGATGCTCCAGGTAAAATCAAGGGTAAAGGCATGGTGAGTTTGAGTAATGGTAAAGGAAAAGCCCAGAATGTTATGCTTGTAGATGGGTTGAAACATAATTTGATTAGTGTAATTCAAATGTGTGACATAGGATGTGAAGTGGTGTTAACTTCCAAGGATTGTAAGATAAAGTTGGTAAACTCAGGACAGGTGGTGGCTAAAGGCATAAGGACGAACAATAATGTATATGTGTTGAAAGATGATAGATAAGAGTTTCATCTAAGAAAATATGATGAAATCTGGTTATGGCATAAGAGACTTGGACATCTAAATTTTGACCACTTAATCAAGCTCAAAAATTTTGAGGCAGTAAAAGATCTTCCAAGAATATCAAAGCCATAATATTCTGTGTGTAAACCCTGCCAAGTAAGAAAGATAATCAGGACATAGTTTAAATCCAAGAGCTCTACTTCAACAGAGAAACCACTCCAATTAGTTCATATGGATTTATGTGGACCATCAAGATAGGAAGTCATAGGGAAGAAAAATTACTTTATGCTGGTCATTGATGACTACTCCAGACTCACTTGGGTTGATTTTCTCAAATAAAAAGATGAAGCATTTGAGAAATTTAAAATATTCAAGGATTTAACTGAGAATCAAACAAGCAACAGATTAAAGGTTGTGAGATCAGACAGAGGAGGAGAATTTATGTCAAGTGATTTCAAGGAGTTTTGTGATAAACATGGTATCAAAAGAGAATACACAATACTAGGAACCCCACAAAAAAACAGAGTAGTTGAGAGGAAAAACAGAACAATTTGGCAAATGACCAGGTCAATGATGAAGGAGAAGAACATTTTTCAAACTTACGGGGTATAAGAAATACACACAATAATCCATATTCTTAATAAATCTCACCTCAGACCACACAGTGACAAGACACCTTATGAACTGTGGCATGAAATAAATGCTACAATCAAACACTTCAAAGTCTTTGGGAGTAAGTGCTACATAAAGAATAATAATGAGAATCTTGGAAAGTATGATGACTTGGATGATGAAGGAATCTTCTTAGGGTATGCTACAAACAATAAAGGATACAGAGGATATAATAAGAGGCTTCATAAATTGGTTGATTGTATTGACATAAAAGTTGATGAAGGAATCCCAGTAAGAGAGGTGAACAATACTGAATCAACAACAGAGGATATAGGTGAAGTTGAAGCTGAACAGGTCCAAGAATCATAACAAGAAGACTCTGAGTCANATAAATTGGTTGATTGTATTGACATAAAAGTTGATGAAGGAATCCCAGTAAGAGAGGTGAACAATACTGAATCAACAACAGAGGATATAGGTGAAGTTGAAGCTGAACAGGTCCAAGAATCATAACAAGAAGACTCTGAGTCATATGAATATGAAAATCCTCAGACAGACTCAAATCAGCATACATCATCAAATTCTTCCTCCTGAATTACTCAAAAGAATCATCTTGCAAGTTAGATAATTGGTGAGAAAGAAAAAGGTGTACAAACTGGGTTAAAGATAATAAAAAACACCGAGTGATCACATATAGCCTTCATATCCATGGTGGAACCCAAGAATTTCAATGAATCCAGTGAAGGTGTAAAATGGTTAAAATCAATGAATGAGGATCTGGACCAGATTGAAAAGAATGACACTTGGGAATTCATTCCTAGGCCAACAAATAAAAATGTAATAGGATCCAAATGGGTGTACAAAAATAAGATGGATGAGCAAGGAAATATTGTAAGAAATAAGTCTAGATTGGTCTACAAAGGATATACTAAAATAGAAGGACATGAATTTGATGAAACATTTGCGTCTGTAGCAAGATTAAAATCTATTAGAATGTTTCTTGCCTATGCTTGTCATAAGAAGTTTAAATTCTATCAAATGGATGTCAAGTCATCTTTTCTAAATGGAGATCTAAAAGAAGAAATCTATATGGAAGAACTAGAATCTTTCCAACTGTCAGATAACCCTTAATTTGTCTGCAAGATAAAGAAAACCTTATATGTGTTGAAACAAGCTCTTTGTGCTTGGTATTACAGACTAGATAAGTATATTCAAGACAAAGGGTTCAAGAGAATAACAATTGACAACAATCTATATATCAAAACAAATGGTGATTATTTTCTCATTGTGTTGGTCTATGTAGATGACATCATTTTCTGAAGAAACAATGCTTCATTAGTACAATGGTTTTCTTCTGCCATGGAGTTTGAATTTGAAATGTCTATGATAGGGGAACTACCATTTTTCCTTGGTCTACAAATTACTCAGAGGTCTGAAGGATTATTTCATTCTCATGAGAAATATCTAAGAGAAATGTTGAAAAGGTTTCAAATGGAAGATTCTACACCTATGAGCACACCTATGGTCACTGGATGCAAGTTAAGCAAGGATGACGACTCACCTGGTGTTGATCAGCGTTCATATAGGTCTATGACAGGCAGCCTATTTTACATCACAGCATCCCATCCAGACATAATGCATGTTGTTGACATGGTAGGAAGGTATTCGGCTGCACCTAAACAGATTAATTTTTTAGCCGTCAAAATAATATTCAGATACTTGAAAGGAACAATGGACTACTGCCTATGGTATCCTAGGAATCAAAATTTTCAACTATCAGTCTATTCAGATGATGATTGGGATAAATGTGCGGATGAAGGGAAAAGAATGATTGGATGTTCATTCTTCTTAGGATACTCCCTTATATCATGGTTGAGAAAGAAGCGATCTTCCATTTCGTTATCAACTACAGAAGTTGAATACATTACAACTTCCACCAGATGTACCCAAGTGTTGTGGATGATTCAGACACTTGAAGACTTGGAGGTAAATTATACTACACCGATCCCAATCCATTGTGATAATACCAGTGCAATTAGTGTGTCAAAGAGTCTTGTCCTTCACTCCAAGACCAAGCATATACCCATGAAGTATCACTTCTTGAGGGAACAGGTAACCAACTCTGTGGTTTCTTGGCATTATATTCCATCCAAAGACCATATTGTTGATATCTTCACTAAACCACTTGCACAAGCTCATTTTGAATATCTACACTACAAGTTGGGCATGACCCCACTATCAACCTATGAGAGTCCATCCTGTCAGGGGGAGTATGTGTTAGTTGAATATTTGATACCTCCGAAAAATACTGCAGCAACTCAGGGAGGTCATGTTTTCTTTGACATTGATGTCAAAGGGGGAGAAAAGGTGTGGATGCTATAGTTGGAGGCCTAAGATAAATAGTGCAGCCATTCTGGGTTTCCATCAATAGAAAAGGGGGAGATTGTTGGCATGTTTACAGGCTACAGGTAGAGTGTGCTTGTCATTAATGGAAAGAACAACAATGATGTTGGCAAGTTTTCCAGAAGAGTGTGCATGGCAAGAACAACATCGAATACATAGAAGAGAAAGCTCGAGAATCTTAGGAGGAGAAGATAACAATATGGAGAGACATGAAATCTCAAAAGAGATAGCAGTTTCCAGAAGCAGAGATGAGGTCCAAGTCATCAGGACTCGCAGAAGGATCAAAGGTCGAGGCGTTTGACATTTATAAATTCTTCCAAGTCGGGAGGATGTGTAAGCTCAAAAGGAGGAGCGACAGTGGTCGTTGTATCACCAATATCGAATACCTGATGGTCGTCGAATCAGAGTCCAGACAAGAGGAGCAGGCAAAGGAGGAGATTAGACCTCAGTTGTTAGATCAGATCGTGATGAGATCTGAACCATTGGATACAAAGGACACATGGTGAGAGATCATCATTTCACTGACTCACGAGGTGGATAAGTCAAATGTGAGAGTTGTAGGAACTCGTGATATGAAAAATCATGAAATGATCTAAGCCATTGGATTCAGAGGACACATGGTGAGAGATCAACATTTTGTTGACTCACGAGCTAGAGAAGTCAAAGGTCATAGTTGTAGGAACTCGCGATATGCAAAGTTGCGAAATAATATGATCCGTTGGATCACCAAGGATATGGACCATTGATTTGATATGAAGTCTGAGTCCATGATATTGATCGCAACCGTCGACCAGAGGGAGATATCTTGACCCTTGATTTGATATGAAGCATTTCAGAGTTTCACAAGTTGAGATAATTGAAGAAACTCACAGCAGGAAATCGTGAAACATGAAATCGTGATTTGATCATAGTCATTGATCAAAGGGAACGACTAGACCATTAATCTGATATGGAGTATTTCAGATTTCGTGAGTTGGGAGACTCAAGGAAACTCGTAACAAAATATTGCAAAACATGAAATCACGAAGTACCCTAGTGCATGGCCCCAAGTCACAGCCATAGGTCACATGAAGGAAGGGCCTTAGAAGCCAAAGAAGCCATAGTTGAATGGCTGTAACTTCCAGAACGCAGTGATGAAATGAACCAAAGAAATTGAGGAGTTGTAGGGTGATCACTAGAGGAGCTGAAGAGTCTTGAGGTAACTACCAGTGGAATGAAGACTAATCATAGGGACAATTGATAGATGGAAAAGTGTCAAATACTGTAACTGCAACATAGAGGATAAGCTCGAGTGTGAAAGAGAAGACGAAGAGTCGCACTACTAGAGAAGGCATCGAATCTCAGGATAAGCCGAGTGATGATGAACCCATGGAGCTAAGAGCCAGAGAAGATGAAGAGTTCATATGATGATCAATTAGATGTCTCGACGTGAGGAAGATAGTAAAAACAGAGAAGTGAAGGAATTCTTCCAGTGATCCATACAGTTGTAAGCAAGAGAGGTAGTGAAGAACTTGTAGGTAATAACAATGATGTATTGAAGAACATGCAGATTAATTGCGCAGAGGATGCAGTTGATGTACAAAGAATATAAAAATGCAGAATAGAGAAGAGATGTGGGATGTTGTTGAGGGTGTTTCATGTGGGTATAAGCATGTTGTGTACAGGATATGAAGCACGCAGAAGAGGCGTGGTGCATAGAATGGAAAGAAGATGCCAAGCATAAAGAACATAAGAAGAAAGGAACATAAATGCATATTTGAGAGAAGAACAGAAGCACAGCAGGTGCGAGGAGAGAGACATTGATGTAGGAAGAGAAAAGCAGTGTAGCATAACAATGATGAGACTGGTAAGCCATAGATAAATGTTCTATCACTGTGATAAATTCAAGAAATCAAAGATTGATAATTCAGGGTGGTAGGGAGGTGCTAGGGAGGACTGGTGTCCTCAGAGTTTCAAGTGGATGCTTGAACATAGGGAGTTGTAGCTTCCATCTTATTGCAACCAGAAAAACCAGGGTGGCATGGTGGTGCAAGGGAGAACTATTGTTCTTTGTTATATAGGTTGGTGCCTGTGTGACTAGAAGTTGATGCTTCCATCCATTTGGTGTTGGAACACACAGGGAGTTGGTGCTTCCTTCTAGTGGGTGCTAAAGAAACCAGAGAGTTGGTGCTCTCAGCAAGTTCCTTCTTGTAAAATAGAGGTTGTAGCCTCAAGAGGAATTAGATTTCATAAGAATGACAATGTAAATAAAATAAAGATTATCTATCATATCAACAAGAAGAGGATTTTCCCTTTATGGGTTTCCTCATGAAATATTTGTCTCTTTGAATTTCATGTGTGTGATTGATGCTTAATATTCTATTTCTTACTTACCTTCATCATTTTGATCGTCATTGAGTGTTGTGTGAAGAGTTTAAAATGGGCATAATTTTTTAAGAAGAGTAGGAATTGATTCACCCCCCCCTCTCAGTTGTCCAACAACACTCTCACACACTCTCTCTCTATCCCCCCGTCCCTCTCTCTCTACCTCCCTGCCACTATCTCTCCTCTCTCTCTCTCCTACATATACCATTCTCTCCCCCTCACTTTGTATCCCCCTTCCTCTTTCTCCCCCACTCTCACCTCCTTTCTCTCTTTACCTATGTCTACCCCCCTTCCCTACCTCTCCCAACATTCTTATTACTCTCTCTCTCTCTCTCTCTCTCTTTGTCTCCCTCACCCTCCCTCTAATAGTATCATAAACTCCTTGTATATCCCCCTTCTCCTAATTTCTCTCTCACCCCCTCCCTCTCTATAACCCCCTCCTCTCTCTCTCTCTTACATCTACCATTTCTCTCTCACCTCTCTCTCTACCCCTCTTGGTATTCCTATCCCTCCATGTCACACTCTCAAACACTCCCTTTCTCTCTCCACCTCCCTCTCAAACTCTCAAACACTCCCTCTTTCTCTCTCCACCTCCCTCCCACTATCGCTCATATCTATCTCTCCTACATATACCCCAATATCCTCCTCACTTTGTATCCCCCTCCCTCTCTATACCCCACTCTTCCCCCCTTTCTCTCTTTACCTCTTTACCCTCCTTCCCTCTCTCTATC
>SNQJ01S0062911.1:28305-40687 GCA_010110895.2 Picea sitchensis
GTAGAGGTATACAATAAGCAAGAGAGAGGGAGGGGAGAGTGACAAAAGGGAAGGGAGGGGGAGATGAAACTATTTATATTATGGCATCCGCGAGAGGTATTAACCTCCATATGTAACGTTTGACTAGAATAGAATATTATGAAAGCAAGAGACACCCTAAACAAATGTGTGAAAACCCTAGAAGAAAATTCGGCTCAGTAGAATATATAATATTAATGTATTATCCTCCAGAAAGACTAGTTTTCTTTCCAGAATCATTTGTTTTGTCAAAGGTTAAGAGATAATATTAAGGTATTATCTCTTGGTTTATCTGTGGCTGTAATGTAGCATCCCATAATCATTATTTTTTTCAAAGGTTAAGGTGCTTGGGGGAGGATTTGTGCCTATATATAGGTGAAAATGGTGTAGCATTGACTATGGTGAAACAAGCACATCTACATTATTCTAACAGGTTATGGGCCCACACCACCTTCAAAACAGTCTAACCACTGAAAGGTAACCTGCAACTAGGGTTTCTGGTCTTCCAATGACAAAAAACCCTAACCTAATTGTTCGGGCACTATCAGTGAAGCGTTTGGCATAAATCATAGATATTCTAGTGCCCCCTAACCCAAAACATCTCCTGGTGACCTCATCCATAAAAAACGTCAATATTGGATTTTTTTGTCAAAGTCAATGTTTGAATGGTCAACCTCAAAGTTTGACTAGTCAAAGTCAAATTCATGAAGTCCAGCTTCAGAGTAGAAGACAGATTAAAGGTGCGACCAACTTCCAAGAATGGAGGATTAAATTACTTCTTATCTTAGAAGAAAATTATCTTCTAGACTACATAAAAGATGACATTCCTAAGCCATTAGAAGATGAAGAGAAGGTCAAGAAAAATAAGAAGACTAAAAATGATGATGATGATCCTCAAAGTGATTATTCAGGAATATATCTACAAAAATCTATTATAGTCCTAAAATTCCCTGCCTATGCATACATGGCATTGGATTTCTTACTTGCATAATTTTCCAAATCATTGCTAAGTAACTCTATTTAAAAAAACATATTTTTGAGCATGTACCTGCCTTGCTGCACTATTTCCCACGTACATATGCTTGTTGCATGCTAAAAATCCTGCG
The DNA here is from genome assembly GCA_010110895.2 of Picea sitchensis. Classification (NCBI taxonomy): domain Eukaryota; kingdom Viridiplantae; phylum Streptophyta; class Pinopsida; order Pinales; family Pinaceae; genus Picea; species Picea sitchensis. Next base: position 29,430 of record SNQJ01S0062911.1, read on the forward strand.
TACATACACTATTTGCACATAAACATCCCGTGTATACCTCCAAAACTTGAAAAAATTAAAAGTTGCAAGGAATTCGGTGGAATTAGTGGGATATTGGAGGTTTCCCAACTATTTCACCTGTTATAGCAAGTCCCCAAACCGAATAACTATCCGTTGGTCCTAAAAAAAGGAGGTCTTGGGGTCTCATTCCACAATTAAGCATTAGAACAATGAAAATCTGCCCAAATTCCCTTTCCTTCCTTGCCTAAGTATTTGCATCCTTTTTTGATTTATTGCCTCAACATTTCCTCTCTATCCCCTTTTCTCCCATACAATCAATTCCCTTCCCTTGAGGTGATCAGTAGATTATGAGAGAAGGTGTTATCACACTAAGTTGCCTTGGGTATTTAGCCTTTAGTTTTGATTTTTCTAAGCCTTTAGATTTTTAAATTTTGATTTGTTTCTTAAAGGTGTGATTTACTTAGGTTACCTTCATAAATAAAGGCTTAGGTCATGACTCAAGTTTTGATCCTCACATAAAATTTTGGCCTAGGTTCATTTTCTTGGCTTATTTTTTGACCCTCTTCATGACTTGATACTAGGCCTGATTCACCCCATGACCAACTCAACTTGACATGTCACTCTCCTCACTCATGCCCTCATATAATTTCCATGCTTTTCCTTTGTCCTCTTATAATGGTAAAATCAAATTTTTGAAAAGGGAGCACTACCAACTCACTAGGAGTTTCCGTAGCACACTCCCTATCCTTCATCCTTTACCATGATTTGTCCTTATAGAACTGATGTCATGTATGCCTTGTTTTCAGCACCATGGTTACTTAAAAGATTCTTTCAAGGATTCAATCTTTACGAGCTTGCTAACGGTTTTCAAATTTTGAAAGTTCAAAACTTTGCGCTGCAAAAACTACCAGTGCAAACCAATTGGTAGCAGCGCTACATGATCGGATGCTGAGGTGGATTCGGAGGCTGAGTTGCTCATGATACTCTCCTAAACATTTGTTTAACTCCAAGTTATCATCATTCTCCAGGTATTCCATGGTTTCCCTAATCTACATATCAATTTCAAGTAGTAATTATCGCTTGGAGTTTTGGTAGCGATCATGCCTACAGAATTGGAGGAGGTCTTTTCCCTCACACTTTCCTATCAGTCTTTCTTTCACCCAAACCTGCAGTCACCATCACCTAGTTATCAGTCATAATACATATACTTGCCTTTCTTCTGAGTTTTGAGTTCCCAATCAAGCTTTACCTCCTATATGCACATTGTGCTACCTAAAACCGATGCTGAAACGACATTGCCCTTTTCCCCTGCTTCCACTACCATTTGAATTGGAGTGTTTTTCAACCTGGTTTTCAAAGATCATCGCAGTGGATCCCTTCACCATATGATTATTCCTCAGTTTTAATATCTGTAAACAGTCAAGGGAGGAAAATTTGCAAAATTTGTTTCCTAATCCAGCAAGCAGATTGAGTTAGGGGAGATTCCTGGAAAGCGACAACCATTATTCACTATCAAGTTCTTATTTAAGTCTGACTCTTTTGTTTTCATGGCCATCACTACACCATAGCTTTTAAACCTTTCACCCTAAATTATGGAGACACCTCATAAAAAGAAATCACACAAGGTAGGTACTGTGTTTAGAACCGAGCCTGTAGACATGCATTTATTTAAGGCAGAGCCCATGGATAGAGAAGTTTTTCAAAGGGTGGGTTGCCTTACTTTCTACCAAAATATGCAGAGGGATCATCCTGAGGTGGCAAGGAAATTTGCCTCACATTTTTATGACCTGAGGACTAAGGTAGGGGACCTATATTTTGAGGTGTCTGGGACCTCTATTTCAACAACTACATAGATCCCTATCACTAGAGAGAAATGGTTTAAATACATGGGCATGAATGCAGCCTTTTCCAAAGACTTCCTTAAGCCAGAGTATCAAACTGACAACCTATCCAAAGGGGTACCAATAAATCATCTAATTGAATAATTTGATAAGATGTTGAAGATCATTCAAATATACTTCACATGTGAGAGGAGTTTCAATACACTATATTAGTACCATATAAGGCATCTGTTACATTTTACTGGAAAATATGAAATGAACATTCCTTTTTATTTGTTGAGAAGCATAAGGAAAATGTCAGATAGATTTCAATCCAAATCAAAGGTTGTGGATACTTGTATTTTTCATTCTGGGTTGATTAGAATGTTGGTTTCTGAAGAGATGAGAAAGAATAACATATCATGGGAACAATTCCTTGCTTCTTCTCAATTAAAATTAGACATAGAAACCACTCCTCAGTCATAGATACAAATTCCTTTGCCATCCACTAGTACTACTCCAACAAGAGCCAACAAGAAAAGAAAGATTAAGGCCCATGTTCAATACCAAGAATCCATTAAGAAAGTTGAAAAAACATAGAGAGAGGCCTACCATTCTCCATAGAGAGACCTTTCACCCCCTCCTACACCAGAATTAGAAGAGGTCCCTTCCTCTACCGAAACCACAACCAAGAAAGGAAGGAAACTGCACTTCTCTTCATCTCCTTCAATAGCTAGCACAAAGGTCAGAAAGCCTTTGACAAGGTCATCAACTCTCAAAGGGGATCTTTAAGACCTACCAAAGTTTTACATTCTAAAGAATAAGAGAGATAAGGGATAAAGCATTGAGAAGCCTGTTGAGATAGAAGAGGTAATCCTTGTGTAGCAGGAAGCTGAAGTGATAAAAAATCCTGTTGAGATTGTCCACATCACCACTCTGCCTAGAAACCATATCTTCAAAAGATTGATTAAACGACTCAGGGAAGCTAGGAAGGAGGTGGCTCATCTAAAATCTAAATCCCTATCTGAAAGGATTAAGATGAAGGAGCTCATGGATGGTTACAACGACACTCTTGATTTAGCAAGATTTGCAACAACAAGAGCCCAAACTCTTCATATGCAACTCAAGAACCTTTATAGGAAAAACAAAGACTTTCAATCTCAGAACAGAAAGATCAAAGCAGAGTTGCAAGCATTCAAGGATGAAATGGCTCAAAGAAACTTGAATGTGTTGGTTGAATATGTTATTGAAAAGGAGAAACCATTAGCCATGAAAAGCATAGCTCCAATGAAGAAGCTTGTTACTACTAAAGGGAAGCATGTTGATGTGACAAAGGGAAGTCCTCCTTCCAAAAGAAGGACTCTCAAGTTGATGAAGTGATTGGTGAAAGGTGAGATCCATTCTTTAGAATTCCTCGTTTTTGTAAGGATAAGTGATTGAGGAAATATTACTTTTTGCCACCTATAAAGGCTTTATAGACTTCTAATGAATATTGTTCAAAGTTTTTGGTTTTTTGAAAAGAGTTAATATCTTCAATAGAAATAGCATAGACATTTCATAGCGCTATGGCGCTACAAAATTTTCTAAAATGTATATACTATCCGCCTGATGCCTAGAGTGCTACCTAATTTCCTAAGAATGGTGTAGCTATGGCGCTGATAACTTCTCAGGATGCTACCAAATCTATTAAGAAGTGAAATTATGGTGCTACCAAATTTGTTTGAGGTTGGGCACTACACATTCAGCAAGATCAGTTCAGTGTGGGCACTACCTATTCGCCCGGATATACACATGAAGGCGCTCTCAAAATTTTAACATAGGTCGATTTCTGCACAATGACACACAGGCTCGACACTACCCTTTCTACAGACCTATTCTAGAGGTTGTCCTATAGAATTATAGAGAATTTGGTGGAGGCGCTACAAAATATCGCTACCCAGAGCACTACCAAATGACGCTACCAATAGGTACCAAGAATCAAGGGGGTCGAATTATCATCCTTGTGAGTTGTTGATGATGTGGCAAAAGGCATAGATGATAGATGGAAACATGATGACAGTTTACAAGCTTCTGCAGGAAACTTGGCATGTAGGGAGATGCACATCAAAGAACATCAAGTCAATTCAAAGTTGGTTGGATCAGTGGACAACATTTTCCTTTTTTATAGATCAATTGTTATCTTAGTTGTTAGAGGAAATAATTATTTGGATAATTTCATGGGAGGAAGGCCAACTCGAACCTCTAGTTGTTGCCTTGCCTTTTTTGTTATAAATAGATAGTCCAAATTCTTTAGTAGGTTTGAATGGTGAGCTAGGCTCCCTTATTTTGTAATATTTTGATGAAGCTACTGGTTAATTGGTTATGTACTTGATTTGAGACTTCATTATAAGTCATCTTTCTTACACTAACTTATTTTCCTCTGATACTGAAGTATTCATGATTGAATGATTCACATCGATTGTTCTAGTTTACTATGATGAATGTTTGATTATAGTATTGTTATGATGTTCTTTAGATTGCTTAAACTTTGAATTCAAGAAGATCTTGTGTTTGAGTTTTTCTTCCTTAGGCTAATTGACGACTTGATGTCCATAGAAGACCTCTACATTTTCCTCACCAAAGTCTTCTCTCTATTCACCTTTACTCCCACGTACTGAATGAAGTTTATCAAGGCCTCAATTGTTTGTGCATGCTAGTCTAGATTTCTGAGTTAGAACATTATTATTTTGAGTCTTATCCATTTGACCTCTTTAAAACTCATTTACATCTACACATAACCTGATGGGTATTGGGCTTACCTTCTAGCAATATGAGGGTGATTCCTAGTGCTAACAGAAGGCATTTGGAAGTTTCACTTGGATCATTGTTAAGAGGATCTCAGACAAAGTTCACAGAGCGTCGGCCTGCAAAGGTTGTAATTTCCAATATTTGCGTATTGAATAAAATAATCTCTTTTCCCTATCCCAAATGATGGTTTTTATGTATTTTCTTTGATTTATACATAACAATTTATATATAACCCTAATTGATGAATAGAAATAGAATGTTTGTAGCCTTTTTTTCCCATTTGTGGATGCAGGTCAGCTTTGGGAGGAGACTTGCATCCTTGGTAGCTAAAAAATATTGAGGAGGTCAACACCAAATGTTGGATTAAAGGTACTTTTTCTGACTTACTCTTTCATTGCTTTATGTTCATCTATTTTACAATGTTTGGGATAGTGTAGAAATTAGATTGAGTTTTAGGGATTCATTTCTCGGTCTATACTTAGAACCCTGATATAATTACAAACAGGTTTTCCTGCTAACATAATTGGCGATTCAACTGGGGAGTCTCTCCAGGGTTTTGGAGGGATGATTTTGTTTTTTTTTAATTGTATTTTTTATTTCCATTTGAGTTTCAGTCAATTTCTATGAGTCTTTTAAGGGTTTCTGGTCACCTGCAAGGTGTGTACCAACTTTCCCTACCCTATCATTATGTGTGGTCTTTTTATTTTTTGAAAAGTCTCAGAGGTGTACATGCTCTTCTTTGGATCAACCAATGTACATATGTGCCCGGCACGGTAGACATCCCACGTACATACACATCCTACTGATGCAACAACCCACATCTCTGTATCTTGGAAGTGTTTTTTAACAAAGAGAATTTTGTCTCTTTCCTCATAGAATTTTAGGCTTATTAGGACTTTCTTGAGTCTCCCTGAGTCTTTGCTTTTGGCGTTAGCCTGGGTTGAAGATTCATTGTTAACTTGTGTCTTAGTTTTAGTTTGTTTTCCCTAGAGGTTTAAAGTGAACTTTCAAGTTTTATATCCTCCTTTTGGTTTCTTATTCGAATACATGTGTTTACGCAATTCGCTTAGGGTCTTTGCCAATCTTGGGTTCTTTTCTCATTTTATCCTATCTTTTCTTTGAAGAAAAAAAAATCCTCTCTTCTCTCTATGTTTCCTAGATTTTTTAGGTTATTTTAGCTTGAATTTTTACGATAAATGAGTTTCATTTTGAATCATGTATTCATTTTGAGGGGCCATGAATCGTATATTCATTAGTTTCTTTTAGCATATTTTGGTAGTTCTTCTTTGATTGGAAGAAAATATAATTATGATAGTTAGGTCTCTTTCTTTATTTGCACTTTCTTTGCATTGTTATTTGAAAAAGAAAAAATAAGAAATAATTATCATAGGGTTATTTTTTCTTCTCATCTTAAAACCATATCAAAAGAAAAATAAGAAATAAAATCTTTCTTTTCCAGTGTTCTTATAAGTTTCATTTTTTGCAAGAGTCTGAAACACCATTAGTTGCATGACCACATCCTTTGCGTAAATCAAGCCTTAAAATTAACACTTAAATTAAACTATATTAGATTTTATGTTTGTAGGGTTCACCGACTATTTTAGGATTTTAGGGCCTTAAATTAGGTGTGAAGAGGAAACTCTTCAAGGCCATTTAAAACAAACATTGGATTCTAAGATAGGGAGTGTTTTAAGTCCAACATCATAAGAGTTAGTCGGGACCTCCCTCTAACACAAGGGATAAACATGAGGTCATGTGAGGAAAGGTATAGGAGATAACCCCTCCAAAGTTAGACCAAACATAGTGGGGATTGTATATTGAGGGTCTCTCTTAGGAACAATACTGATTTCATTTTCCAACGAAACTTCGTGGAGCTTAAATCCATTCGATATCCTTAGTTGTCTTATTGACCAATTAATTTCATCACCCTTGAAGGGCTTCGGGCTTGTTATCCTTCTCATTTCGATCAACCCGACTGTCGAATGTACCCACCTGGTGATTGACTGCGATATGTCAACCTAGTTGCCAATTTTTATGGACTTACATAGGTGACTACATCGGTATACCACAATACCTAGGGTGAAAATTGTTTTGTCCTTCATAGAGTATACCCAGAGGGTTCTTCCATGTTCGAGTGTCGATTGGCGTAACTGTCCTTCCCACTAGTTAGTCAACTGCTTGATTTATTGTTTAGGAACTTTTATTGTGTGTTATGTGCTCCCTATTTTNATTGTTTTGTCCTTCATAGAGTATACCCAGAGGGTTCTTCCATGTTCGAGTGTCGATTGGCGTAACTGTCCTTCCCACTAGTTAGTCAACTGCTTGATTTATTGTTTAGGAACTTTTATTGTGTGTTATGTGCTCCCTATTTTTCAATACTGAGTTAGTTAGTCATTTCTTTGTGTATCTGAGCTAAAGTGGTAGACCACCCAATCTATTGGTCATGAGGAATTTTTGAATTTCTGCTTAGAAACGTAGAGTTGCTTCTTTATAGGAATTGTCTTTTATACCATTGGTTTGCTAGAGTAAATGTGTGAGACTTATACTGACACGAACGATCCCCCAAGAGGAGAAACTATGCATAATCTCTTCATGGCTAAAGTTCTTGATGATACCAACCAAGGAACCTCATCTAAATGTTATTCTTCTGATTTTCCTTTCTTTGGAAATGTTGGTGTCCCTTTGATGGACACTTTCTACATTCTTCGATTGAATGTGAGACTATCGGTTTGGTTGTGTACCATTCCAAATGTCCAAAATTATCTTGATGCTTCCCAGTTAATAACCTTATGTCATGGGAATCATGTTGATGTTACTTCATCAGCAAAGTCTTCTCCTCCTCCCTTTTCCTTCTCTAGTGAAAGTATAGATACTAGTAACCGAAAGTCTAAATCAAATAGAAAGAGGAGGAAGAAGACGGAGAAATCACCAACCTCTGCAAGTCATGTTGGAAATAGGTCATAAACCTCTACAAGTCATGTTGAAGACCAACACCAAGCCTCTACAATTCATACTAGGGGAAAACACCCATCCTCTACAAGTCATGTTGGGGGAAAGAGTCCAATCACTGCCAGTCATATTGGCAATAGGCTTGTAGCCTCTACGATTAATGCTATCGAAAAATCACCAACCTCTGCAAGTCATGTTGGATATGAGAAACCAACCACTTCTAGTCATGTTGGGGGCATTGATTCTATTGAGAAACCTAGACGTATAGGAAGTAAGCCTAAGTTCCCTTGTAATATTTGTAAGGAATATCACCTTACTCATTTATTCCCTAGCCTTCCAGAGGTACGAAGATTGTGGTCCATATCTGTAAGATATTCTGATTCTGAGTCTTCTAAGGTTTCCTCATAGCCTATTCAGCTAGTGGTTGAGAAAGTGGTCGTGTTGATGCAATATTCAGGAGATCCCGCTCCCTTTTTGGGGGGTGATGCACCTTTTGACCATGTTTTTTGACATCCTATTCAACTAATGGTTGAGAAAGTGGTCACATCGATGCAATCTTTGGATGATCCCACTCTTCTCTTGGAGAGTGTCGAATCTACCAAAGTGGTCACGCTAATGCAATGTTAGATTGATCCCACTCTTCTCTTAGGGAGTGATGTGTCTACCAACTATGTTTTTATGATTTCCAGCTCAGTACTTTCAGAACAAAGGGGCATTCTGCTCACTTCGAGCACAACTCCTCTAAGTCCTAGGATGGTTTCCTTTGATTGGAATGACCTTGTTGAGCCTCACCTTCCTTCTTTTTCACCTCTTCAAATAAAGGTTGAAGTTAATTCAAAACGTTTTTACCCATGTCTCATAGATTAAGGATACTCCACAAGTATTTTATCCTCCTCGGCTTGAAAATATTTGGGTTCTCCCGAGCTTCTATCATCTTCACATGGCTTGTTGGCTTTTGACAGACGTCCTAATGAATATTTGGGGATTCTTCCTAAGTTGCCTATCTCATTAGGTGGGAAGACTATCTTTGTCGATGTTATAGTGGTGCAAGGCCCTTTAGATTTCAATATGCTTCTCGATCGTGATTATGTATACGCTATGAATGTTGTGGTTTCTACGATCTTTTGGGTGATTCTTTTCCCTCATAATGGAAGCAATGTCACTATCGGTCAACTGGCATCTGATAATCACCATCCTAATTTGGCATTAGTTCAGGATGCCCCTTTATATGTTCCTAGTGTTTGTGTAGAATCTACCCCACCACGGCTTAATTATGTGGCATTTTATCCTCGATGTTCAATTGCTTCTGAGTAGGAACCTGTGAAATCATGTTTTCCTTCTCGAGACATGGTCTCAACAATTGATCTGTTGGTTTATCCAATGGAGGCATGGGATCCCTTGCTTCCCCCTCTTGGTATAAGTGATCTCGAGTATCCTTCTGAATCTGATCTCACTATTTGTAGATCCTCAAGCTCTCGTGCTTGTGATTTTTCACTGGTAGACTCTACCAATCCTGGACAAAACCTTCATCGTCATATGGAATATGGTCAGTTTGTTTCACCCTTTGGGAATGTTGACCCTCCTCGCTTGCACGATTTCTCATATTTTTAATTTCCTTTGGATGAGGCTATTATTGAAGCCATGACTACGATTTTTATACCGTGGGAATAGTTACACCATGGTTTGTGTTTTCTTCCCTTTTGGGAGACTTTACAGCTGGACTATCGAAGAGACTCTTGGTCAGATCCTAGTAGTGGGATCTTCTTGAACGAGTATTATGCATGAGACGCAAGGTTGTGCGTCACCTTGTACATATTGTACAGTCTAGGTTTGTTGTTTTCAAGTTTTGTATTCAATAGAACCTCTTATTTTCTAAAGTTTCTATCTATATTGGATCTATTAACTTTTGGTTGAGTGTTATTAGCCTTATATGCAGGCTCTTGGAGATATTTTTCTTTGACTTTTGTTCATCATATCAATCCGTTCTGATAGGTATTGACCTCAAAACAGGCATATAGGTTACATTTTCCCTACTTGCATTTTTGAATTATCCATTTCTTGTTTCATTTAGCCTTAGGATCGATCCCACCGAAGTGCAACACAAAACCTTATCAGATGCTTTAGAAGTGTCGTAATTAGCTAGTAGAGCCTTCCTGTCCATGGATTCCCTAGGTAGATCCTTTCCTACATTTTTCCGTCTATGTTGTGAGTCTTTTCTATAGGCTTGGGAGTCCCGTTTACTTCTTCCATGACTTTGTGTTGAAGCCTCATTCTTCTTCATCTTTTTATGGCCTTTACCCATGGGAATCACAAATGAGCATGCTTTTGTTTCTTTCAAGTTTGTTATAAATTTTGAAAGAAACATCCAACGAGACTGTATTTACTCTTTTCGATATCGTATGGATTACTTGAGAAAAGTATCCCCCTGGAGTCTTCTTTAATCCCTTTTCAGACTCTCTAAAGTTGAAAATATTTATGAGCAATCTTGCTTCCCTTCACGCTCGCCAAAATAAAATTTGAAGGCACATCTGTCTGGTGGTAGTTTACCCCTTTTTCAGTCTAGATGGCTAATTTTATGAATAAAGTTATGCTCTAGAAATTTCGGTTCACTAGAAGAGTATTCTCAGGCATAATTTTAACCCTTTTTCAAGCCCAAGGAACTAAATTTTCGAAAAAAGAACATTCTCCTTGGTTTTGGTTCTCTCTTTTGGGCCTTGGATATTACTTACGCAAAATGAACCCCCTCGGAGTCCATAGCGAAGATCTTTTCAGACTCCCTAAAATTGAAAAGATAGTCGAATGACCTTGTTCCTTCACACTCGTTAAATTGGTTCAGAAGAACATCTACTTGGCATGAGCTTAACCCTTTTTCCAGCCAGTAGATTATTGTCTAAAAAGGTATGCCTTGGGAGATTCATCTCACCGGGAGAGTTCTCCTCAGTTAATTTAATACCTTTTCGGGCTAAGGAGACTAAACTCAGAAAAAGGTTGTGAGTCCATAGTTAAGCTCTTTTTAGACTACTTAAAATTGAAAATATAGCCAAGTGACATTTTCTTTGTCACACTTGTTAAAACGGTTTTGAAAAGGCGTCCTTTTGGCTGCAAGTTTACCTCTTTTTGAGTCGATTGGAATAATTGTGAAAAATGTACTCCTTGGATTCTTATTTTTGGTTTTTTTTAGACTTTCTAAAATGTGAAAAAACCACCGAGCTTACCTTTTCTAGGATCGTAAAATTTACATGGAATGATTCTTGTTGTCTCATGCTCAATCACGTTGCGGGTATCATCTTTTCGTATTTGGCATACTGATGGATCCATGTTTCTCCCAATTGAACCTTTGAAGCATTCCTTATACGTAAGCCTTGCAACACTTTTTGCCTCTACGATTTGACACCTTGACCCATGGAGGAATTTTCCCTCAGTGTTCTTATCCTACACATGTCTCCTTTCCTTGAGCATCAGTATGTTCCATGTGCTTGGAACTAGTTTTCATTCTCATGATACTCGTTCCTCCTTTTCAATGTAGCATTTTTTTATTCTTTTTCAAGGTCATTAAAAAATTGAAAAAGACAAAAAAATCAAATATTCCAAAAAGAGGGGATGGGAAATATACATTCCTTTTTCAGAAGCAAAGATAATATCCCTTGGATAGAGAATGTTCTTTCATTTGTTCCTCAATATTTGGGATCTAGTATGACCTTA
>SNQJ01S0062911.1:55692-69668 GCA_010110895.2 Picea sitchensis
AAAAGTTACGACCCCAGAAATTTGATGTACCAACTTACCCCATCAGGACCCACAGGAATTTTGGTGCTTCATCTCCTAGGGTTAGGTTTTTGGATGTCTAGGGTTTTATGTTTACTTCTTGATGCTAAAAATTCCAGGAGGCCTCATTGTAATGTGCTCAAATGGATGCATGTATCGACCACATCCCTTCTTAGATATTAGCTACCACCATTCGAGCAAGCTTTTTTTCATTATGCATTTTATACTTTCAACATATTTCTTATTTAATAGAATGTAAGTTCCACTGCATCTCTATTATTGTTCTTTGTATATCTATATTAATGTTATAGATCTATGTTCATTTCTTTCTACTCATAAATCCGGATAAAGGTTGGCCTCTGTATTTGGTATAGTCGACAAATTTTGAGCCCTACAGTTGGAAGAAAAATTGTCATCATTGGTGCCTGATGAGCATGTCTCTATTGAAGATTACCTTACCAAATTCAGTTCATTGGTGGAGCAACTAAAAGGGTGTAGAAGAAAAAAATCTGATAATGAATGCATTTTCCCGATTCTATCCAAATTGAAAGGTCCTTATTAGGCATTTACTTCTACATTTTATTCTACGATGGATGCACTAGGACATGAATTTAAGATGCCTTCTTTTGAGATTTTTTGTGAGCACTTCACAAGCGAACAATCCAAGCTTATGTAACTTCATGCCCTTTCAAACTCTAAAAATCAAGAATTTTTGTCCCATACCTCCAAAGATAAGAAGAAAGGGTCTTATGAAAATAAAAAAGAATTTGCACAACGTGGTGAGATTCCCTTCAAGACAAATAATAAAATTTCAGATGAAATCTGCATCTTTTGCGGTGATTAAGGGAATCCACAATCAAAATGTTGGAAAAATCTTGAGGCTTTGAATGAATCCATGAAGAAGCACAAAATTTATGTGTCCAAACCTTCTTCAACAGGTAAAGCGAATGCCTTCTCTGCTTAGTCCTTGTATGCATATTTAGATATATGGATATTTGATTCAGGCACATCTGAGCATATGTCTCATTCCAATGAGTTATTACCTTCAACCTCAGATTGTAGCATTTCTCATATTTCCATTGGAGACTCTACATAGCTTGATGTTTTAGGATCAGGAACAGTGTAGTTAGATGAAGGCATTGTGCTCATTATCTCTCAATTTATTAGATTTTTCATTATGGTGATGGAAAAAAATAGTGTTCTCTCCTGATGATGTAGTCATTCAAGAATTAAAAAATCCTGACATTGTATTTGCCTCGGGAAAAGTTGATCATAGCTCCAAATTGCATAGGTTTACTAGTTTTGATACTTTTTCGGCTTCCTCTTTCATTGCACATATTGATTCTAAGTAGGATTTGGCATGAAATATTTGGACATCTAAACTACAGGTACCTACAACAATTGAGTAGACAAAGATTGGTTCATTGACTTCCCAAAGTTTCTTGTACAGCTGGAGTTTGCTGAGGATGTGTTCATCAAAAACAACATCAAGATCCTTTTACCAAAGGAAATGCCTTGTGTGCTACATCACCTCTTGATTTTGTTCATAGTGATCTCATGATTTTTCCAAATCTCTCATTTTCAAGGGCTAAGTATGCACTTACCTTCATTGATGACTTCTCACGACGTTGTTGGGTGTAATTTCTCAAGTTCAAGAGTAAGGTCTTTGCTACTTTCAATACCTTCAAGGATTTTGTTGAGAAGCAGTCTCTGATTCCATCAATAAACTACATATATATAATGGGGGGGAGTATGTTATCCACACATTCAAAACTTTTTGTAAATAACATGGTATTTTGCATCAACATTTTGTTCCCTATGTTACCACTAGAAGTCACACCTATACTACTATAGGTGTAAGCCTAATACCCATAATAATTTGAATAATTAAATCAATTTTATGGTTGGTGTATCAACAAGAAAGAGAAGGAAAGAGAAAGTAGACTATCTGCAGAGACATTCCATTGGGCATGGAGTCATAAACACCCTACAGATCAAAGGAAATCAAATTGCATACTAGACAAAAGGGATATATAATGATGAGCAAAAGAATGGAGTATATGAAACTAAGAAGAATATTCATCAAGAATTGATCCTCTCTACAAAATGAATTCAAATAATACTTGAACATAAATCATGAAATGAGGAAATCAATGCAAATCCTTTGCATCTCATGAATTCTCATATCCATGGAAAACCATTGATCTTCAATACCGGCAATATTTTCAAGCAAGAGGATGGGAAAATAAATGGAAAACAAATAAGAAAATATGATAAATGACTCTCATGAATCTTTAATGGAAGAAAATGTGATTACAAACAGGCCCCCAGGATTACAAATAAGCAACTAAACTTCTCCTCAAGCTCTCATGAGCCTCTCTTATATCATGAATTGAACCCTTTCATCAAGAAGAAATCTTCTATCTATAGTGTATCATTCCTTCCTACTCTAAAGAGGTCGAATCCCAAGTGGTTGCATTGGATTCTCTTTTCTCTAGGAGTTGTTACAACAAGGTGAAATGAAAAATCCACCTAGCTCCTATTTTTTTGGATCTGGTCTATTTTGATAAATTCATTTTGAAACAGGTCATGTTGCTTGATATGGTGATAGAACACATGTTCTTCATGTCGAAATACCTCCTAATAAACCATTCGAACCACCTCATACAGGTGGCAACACTCCTACAACTTGGGTTTATCAGATTGCTAGAGTTTGCAACACAATTTCAGGATTCACTCCAAACTTTCTTATAGGTGATGTTTTCAACTTTTCACCCAAATGTCGAACTGGGTCGGGCTAATTTTTGGTCAGGAAGTCAATGATATTATAATTCATCTCCGGAAAACATTTTAAAAGAACCCAGATCGAAATTTAAAAGTTATGATGAAATTATGATTATGTTGTGTACTAATTTGTTGTAAATTGTTTCAATTTAGCAGTTCCCAACACCTCTACAAAATGCGCTATGAACTTTCCTGTAGCTATCATTTTGTCTTTTGATCACTCCAATTGATGTCAAAATAATGGATACAAGATTCAAACCTCCGCTGATTCCTTGTATAATCTCTGAGCCATGTAAGATGACTCCCAAAAACAACAAGTGAACAAAATCATGAACATCATAAGAGAAAAAAGTTCTTAAGAGTTGTGAACCAACATATATGAGGAACCATGACAAAAATGATATACTATTGAAAAAAAAAATTGGTGGCACATATGCTCTTCTAATGGTTGCACTTCTTCCTTTAGTGAGTATCCATGACAACTAAATCAAAACTACCCTCTCATAACAACTTCTACCAGAGTAAGTGATGGAAACTTGACAATTTAGGTTTTGTTGCTTGATTGATAAGAATAAGTGTTTGCTGGAAAAAGTATTTGTGCTTAAATAAATAATGCAAAAATTGAAAAAGACTAAAACTGATAAATGGAGATAAATATAACAACCTAAAACTGAAAGAAACCTCCAATAGAAAAACTTCCAAGCGACTATGTAAAACAAAGGGTTTGCAACAACAAATTTTTAGCCCAACGTTTCATCAAAAAGCTTTGAAATTTCATAGGTAAGGAGAGGAATATAATGTTGAGTGAGGTAATATTTTTCAAATCCGAGTGAAAGTGAGGTCAACTTGGGTTTTAGCAAATTTGTAAGACAAAGGATTTGTAACACAGTTTGCAATGAATTTGGAGTTTGTAGCAACTCGGTTTTGCAGCGAGTAGGGTTTTGACAATAGGATTTTAGATAAAACATGAAACAAATACCTGAAATCAAAGCCCACTCTATGTTGCAGAGAACCAATCCTATCAACCCTTTAAACTTCCACCATTTATCTCTTCATAGAGTTTACAGTGAAATAGTCTACATCGCCAGTTACAATTTGTAGCAAGCTGAACCAATCTACATCGCCTTCTTTACAAAAGGAAAAGAAGATATAAAATGATAAACCCTCCCTTTTCATATGACCCTTTATATATGCTTGCTGATGTTATGGAATTCATAACTATAGTTCATCATATGTTCTAACACCGTACACCCCTCAACAAAATGGAATTTTTGAAAGGAAGAACAAAACATTGAAACAAATGGCGAACTACATGATTCATTTTCAGAACATGTCATTTTCCTTCTCATTTGAAGCAATGGAATGTACCAATTAAATTCAGAATCAGATGCCTCACAAAGTAGTGTTGCATATGACTCTAGAGGAAGCTTGGAGTTATGTTAAGCCCAATATCTCTACTTTCAAAGTATTTGGCAATGCGGCATGGGAATTAATTCCAAAAGAAAAACGCAAAGATATGGAGAAGAAGATCCAACCACTAATATTTTTTGGCAATTGTGAAGACATGAAATCATATAGGTTATTTTATCATATTACTAATAATGTTTTGTTTCGTAGGGATCTTCATTTTGATGAGCATTTAAAAAACTCTTCTAACCCTACTCTCTCCATAGATTGTTATGATAGTACAGATCATGATGCCAATATTTTTTTTTAAGAACAAGAAGATGAGGAATATCAGACAGTTGCAGATGAGGAAATTGATCCAGTCAAAAATCCACCAACAACAGTTGAGAATCCTACACATGAAAAACAGTTGAGGAAGATCTATCAAGAGAGAAATATACTTGATCAGTGTGGTTATGATCCATCATATTTCAACTATTTTTCTTCTACTCCTTGCAACATTCAGCCACAAACCAAAGGTATCTCTCTTTTCAATCATGCCATTTCAAAATATCCCCAACAATTCTATGATGTTGTTGGGAAAAATGAATGGGAAGCTTCCATGACAGAGGAGTATTCTTCCTTGATGAAGAATCACACATGGGATCTCGTCCCTCTTCCTAAGGGATGACAAATAGTTCATTTCAAATGGGTCTATAGAACCAAATATTTTGTTGATGGTTTTGTTAACAAACATAAGGCATGCCTAGTAGCCAAGGAATTTTCACAGGTTTAAGGGATTGATTATTCTGATACTTTTTCCCTTCTTGCCACAATGAATTCCATACATCTTATGCTTTCTCTTGCTACCTCTGAAGGCCGGTTAGTTTTCCAGATTGATGTGAAGAGTCCCTTTTTGCATGGGGATTTAAAAGAGGAAATATACATGGAGAAACCTTTTGGTTTTGTGCAGGACACTTCTCTTGTATGCAAGATTCAACGTTCATTGTATGGTCTCAAAAAATATACCTGCTCTTGGTTTGAGAAAATGGATAGTTTTCTGATCACTTCCGGGTTCCATCATTGTCATTATAATCCTACTATTTAAACTAGAAGACATGGCATTGATCTCCTGATTCTGGTTTTGTACATGGATGACTTAATTATCATAGGGAGTTCTCCATCCATCATTCAAAATGTTCAACAAGCATTAATGGAACAATTTGATATGATATATCTTTGTTTTCTACACTACTTTATTGGTCTATAGGTTATTCAATATTCATAAGGAATATTTATTTTTTAGCAGAAGTATTCCCTTGAATTAATTTAGCGCTCTCGCATGGTCGATTGTAAATCGACACCTACTCTATTCCAGTCAAGCGTCACTCTTACTACCAACTTATCTTCAACCTGAGTCAATCTATCATTGTATAGACAACTGATTGGGAGTCTACTTTATTTGAATCATACATGTCCTGACATGTCTTTTGTTGGTCGTGTATCTCAGTTTTCTCAGGGTCCTCATGAGAGTCACTGGAAATAAGCTAAGCGCATTCTCAAGTATATTCAAGGCTCCACCAAGTTTGGCATTCAGTACACCTCAGGTGCTTCTTAGATTGAGGGTTTCATTGATTCTGATTGGGTTGGTTCTGTTGATGATCTAAAGTCCACTTCAAGATTTTTTTATTTCCTTGGGTGTGCTCCTATTTCTTGGTCTTGCAAATAGAAATAAACAATTACATTATCATTTGTAGAGGTTGATTATCGTGTTGTTGTTCTTTCCTGTAAAGAATTCCTTTGTCATTGACAACTGTTGACATATATTGGCATTTCATAGGATCAACCCACTACTCTTTGGTTTGATAATCAAAGTTCTATTCACATCTCTCATAACCCAGTTGAGCATAAAAGGACAAATAACATTGAACTCCACATGCATTTCATTCAGAATCTCATTCATGATGCTGTTCTTTTCTTGTAGTGCATGCATACAAAAGAGAATATTGCAGACATATTCACTAAACCCTTGGCATCTCCTTATTTTCTTCAATTACAATCAGTTCTTGGGGTAAAGGAAGTTGTCCTCGAGCCGTCATCTTGAGTTCTCCAACCTTCTCTTTTTATGTATTTTACTTTGGGGATAAGTTTTTTCCTACGAGTATTTCTTCTTTTCTCCAGTTATGTGAGTTTGTACATGGGTACCTTATCAGGCCTTGTTGTCGGGACCCGTCTTTGTTCTTCTTTCTTCCTCCCTACATTTCTCTTATGGGGGTTGTTAGTGTGTTGTTTTTAACCATCTATTGTATTGGTGTCTATTTTGAAACCGTAGCTATCTTAAAACACATGAGATAAGCTCACACAAATTCACCTCTAAACTTCCAAGCCAATCTTATCATTACTTTGGGCCTCCTCAATCACATAAATTGAGGACTCTCTCATGTATTATGATGATATAGAGATCAATAAATCGAGGTTTCTCCTATGGGAGATTTGGATTTGCAGACCTTGGCATACCTGTGGCTTTTTTCATGATGAGAAGGGTAGATTTCTCCCGAAATGAAACCACAACTTCCACATCCATTGCATCCACATGTGGCTTCATAGCATTCAACTTTCCCATTGTGTGCATCCAACGCCCAACCTAAAATGCTTACAGATTCTATCATGATAATGGTTAAGGAGACTATGTGGGTGATCACCTTTGAAATGAAGCAAAAGGGCTCGAGAGAGTAACACATTCAAAACAAAAAATCATAAATATGAAATATTTTAAATAAATTGGAAAATATGGAAACATGTCTTTGAAATAGCTAAATTGTTTATTTCTCTAATTAGATTTAAAATTAATTTATAGTTAAAGAATTAAATAAAGTTATACAACAAATGTAATTAAATTATTCAAAACACATTGTGTTAATATTATAATGATATAGAACTGAAGGGAAAAAGTTGAAATTATGTATTTATAATCTCTTAAATAAAAACTTGTTTTTTCCCAATTCAATAGAATATAAAAATTAGATGACTCTTTTGTTCTAAGAGTTCTAGACTATCGTTTCGTGTTAATAATTTTCTTTATTTGTGAAACCTGTGATTTGAAAGAACTTTGATAGAGCATGAATCGATTTATAATTTTGAAATTTCATCAATAATTTAAATACAATTTAAATACAAAACATAAGGAAAAAAATAATTTCAAATATATTTATTTTTATTAAGGAAAAAAATAATTTCAAATATATTTATTTTTATTAAGGAAAAAAATAATTTCAAATATATTTATTTTTATTAAAGAAAAAAATAATTTCAAATATATTTATTTTTATTAATATTATATAGAAAAAAATTAATAAACAAATAAATAATTCAAAAATGCTTTTACTTTTAATTATAAAATAATATACCAAAATGGAATTCAATGAAATTTAATCCTAGANGAAAAAAATAATTTCAAATATATTTATTTTTATTAATATTATATAGAAAAAAATTAATAAACAAATAAATAATTCAAAAATGCTTTTACTTTTAATTATAAAATAATATACCAAAATGGAATTCAATGAAATTTAATCCTAGAAAAAGCACAATAAACAATGATGCAAAGATTTCAATTATGCGTGTTTGCAATTTAAGAAAAAAGCATTTCAAACCACACGTTTATGTGTTAAGGCTTCAGAGTTTCAACTGTAAACTACACGTTTATGTGTCAAGGCTTCAGAGTTTCAACCGAGGGTTTTACACCAAAACATAATAGTAGCATAGTAAAATAAAGAACTATTTCAAATCAATGAGAAGATTACAAAAATAAATGAGAGAGCATTCAAAAATGGACATCACGCGATTGTGAGGTGATTCAAATGACGAGAATAAAGTTTGAATTTCATAATATATCGAATTTATCATTCATTGAATGTTATTGAAATTTTTGTGTGAGCTTTAAGATATCTTCACTCATGTTTCATTAATTAAGATACCTTATTTAATTTGAATATTATAGGCTAAAATTATGTGGTGTGAGCTCTAAGATATCTTCATCCATATTTTATTAGTTAAAATATCTTATTTAATAAAAATATTATAGGCTAATATTAATTAAGATATCTTATTTAATTTGAATATTATAGACTAAAATTATGTGGTGTGAATTCTAAGATATCTTCATCCATGTTTTATTAGTTAAAATACCTTATTTAATAAGAATATTATAGGTTAAAATCATATATATTCAAAACTATCTGCATAAATCATGTCATATGTTCACCTAACTTCATCATTGACATTTTAAATACATAAAATTATGAATATTTTTGAAACTATCTGCATAAACCATGTCATGTGTTCACCTAACTTCATCATTGACATTTTAAATACATAAAATTATGAATATTTTTGAAACTATCTGCATAAACCATGTCATGTGTTCAACTAACTTCATTAATAAGATCACTTCCTTCCAAGTTTTAATTTTCTTCAACTATAGATAAGGTAATAATTGATTGAATTTGCAAATACATAAGTATTAATAGATTTTCCATCATCTACATCCTATATCCAATCTCCATTCACATAACCATGCAAATTCGAAAATTTTAATCCAACCTATTTCATTTCTTTAAAGCATATTTCAATGTCCATTACTCAACATGAAATCATATATACTTAAAATTTATGGATATTGACATGGAAAATTAGAAAATTTATTATTTCCACTATTTGAACCTTGTTCTAAGAATTATAAGTTGACTTAAGTTAATTGTACAAACCAACCAATCCTTGAAATGTTGATAAACTAAAATTTCTAGCATATCATATCATTATTAATTCATTTAATGTGAAGATAATTAAATCTATTTAATAAATTGTGATGTCTTTTTTAAGAATTTGAAACAATACGATCTTGCACTAAAACAATTATAGTTAAAAAATATCCATATTGATTAAAACCTCATAATCTAAAATGTTAACTTTTCCAATCATTTATTTACAAATCTTTACTAATAATTTATTTACACTATTTACACTTTATTGAAGGTGTAGATTTTCCACCATGTGCTTATATCTTGCTATATCTCTTGTTTTAGTAATCATGGCTAACATTTGTACTACTTTCTAGGAACAAGAATATGTGATTGTATTTGTTTATCTTTTTGAAAAGAATAGAATATGTGATTGTATTTGTCTATTTTCTTGAATTTTTTGTGTATACCTTTTAGTTATACATAATGACTATAATAACATTAGTATTTTTTTTATGAGGCTAAGGTATATAATTAATATTCAAGGTTAATTATTTTGCAAGAAGTAGTACATCTAACGATTTTAAGTTATAATTAATATTTAAGGTTAATTATTACCTAATAACATTAGTATTATTTTGTATGAAGCTAAGGTATCTTTTATTGAATTGGTTTTCATATTGATATTATTTTGGTAAGATTTTTTATTACTTCTAACTAACTTTTAATTATACACAATGGCTATAATATTATTATTATTTATTGTATGAGACTAGGGTATATAATCAATATTCAATGTTAATTATTTTTTAAATTGTTTTATTGAAATGGTTTTCATATTGATATTATTTTCATAAGATTTTATATTACTTCTAACCATCTTCAAATTATTAAATATATAATCATTTCAAATTTCTATGTATAAGAAAAAGACTTAACAACTTCAAATATTATACAAGACAACAATCAACCACAACCTAACATCATTAATTGAAATATTCTATATATATATAACACATTTTAAATTATTATATATAAAATTATTTCAAATTATTATGTATAAGGAAAATACTTAGAATATTCTCATCTTAGAAAGTATTTAATATCAATAATATATGTCTCAGAAAGATCTATAAACTATATTTTTATACTCTAATTTTAATGCTTAAGAAGAAACAACAATTACCTTCTAGACACTAGTAAATAAATATGCATTGTATTAATTACAATAGAACTAGCACAGCCGCTAGGCCGGTTGTTAAACTTCTCGCATAGTTAAAAAAACTTTAATTAACACAGTAAAAAAGCCAAGCTTACGAAAATCCGTTTATATTTTTTAATCAGGTAGACGTGGCAATAAGTTAGTGAATACAGTAATTTTAAAACACGATTAGGTAAATGTAAAAAAGTAAACATATAAACGGATGTCTTTATAACAGCTCGGAAGTTAATGGGGAGTTAATGGATGAAATCAAAGCCATTCATTTATTGTGACGACTAAGAATATTCTAGGCATATTTAATCTCGTCCATAAAAAACGTATTAAAAACTAAAAACCTATTAAATGTGTCCATTGTCAATAGGTGTACGGCCTAATTAACAATTTAATTTTAATTAAAACATTTGTAGTTCTCATTAACAACATTATTATGATTTTTTTTTTAATTTAATTTGACATTTCCAGCATTATTATTATGATTTATTTTTTTTAATTTAATTTGACATTTCCATTCACCTTTTTAAGAGATATGATAGTTTATTATTATTTTAAAGACATATATATGGATAGATTTTTCCAGACACCTGAACAAACTTGTCACTAATACTATTTCCTCTTTCTTTCTTTTTTTTCTTTCCACCTGTACCCTGCCTCCCTCTGTCCCCTGCCTCTTGTCAACAATTACGGATGTATGTTGTCTCCTTTTCTATCCACCCGTCCCTTGCCTCTTTGGATGTTTCTTGGATTAACCTACTAATACCACTCCGGTTGTCATCCATATCTTTTTCGTCCCCATTCTGTGAGGTAGTTAGGGCATTCCTGCATGGAAATTTCAATCACTTCCCTCTTCAATATCTCTAGTCATGCAAACATTCGAATAAAACATTCGTATAAATCTTGTACAGTAAAATTTCCAAATCAGAAAAAGCAGTGGAGTATAGTGCATAACCAAAATAATAGTGGAGTATAGTGCATAACTATTTCCATAAAGTGAATTTTCCAAAATATCAAGTAGCTTATCAGAATTATCAAAAACAACAAAATAACTTCTTCTCTCGAAACGTTTGGGTCATTCTCCTCCTGAAACTACTACAATTGTGAATTGCTGATCCAAAAATCCCTATATAATGATCTCAATTACAATAATATTATATTAGAAAATAAAAATTTAAAGAAACATAAACATATATGCATTATAATGATGTCATTTACAACAATATTGGACACAAAAATTAAAAAGAAAAAAACACTAGGGTACAAACAAAAAAAAATTAAAACCGTTAGATGTACTACCTCTTGGAAAATGGAATTGGTATCCATTCCTAATTGCAACATTGACAGAGGCAATCCCGTCGGGACTAACTTGTAGTTTCCCGTCGTAAAAAGAAAATAAATGATAGTAACGGAATACCACAACCCTAAACTAATCAACAAAGAAATTATGATGCTTTGAAAATGAGAAGTGGTGAGATTTATACATAAAAGAAAATTAAAATGAAATTAAAATGAAGAGACATGGCTCAGATATAATAGTGTCTGTGTTTTTTTTTAATTAGACGGTAAATGTGAATGCAAGTTGGGATATACCTTCACATTGTAGTTTTTTTTATATTTTTTTAAATTAGTAAATGTGAATGTAAGTTGGGATATACCCTCACATTGTAGTTATAATCGTAGTTATAACTACAATTATAATTGTAGTTGGGTAGAAATTTTTGTTAGCATGAGAAATGGAAAAATATTTGTGTTATTGTAGTTAAGAAAAAGAAGAGAAATAGTTGTAAAGCAACTAATCTCTGCTTAGTAAAACATTAAACTGTGTGTTATAATCTATTATGAATATAGAAAAAAACTCTTTTCCGCCTCTTATTCTTCAGTCTTCTTATCATTATCAAGATTGCTTCTGGCAGGTCCATGACATATATTGAAAACATTGATATGAATAACAAGTTTCAATTAGAAAACTAAAACAATTTAATTTTATATGTGACAATTCACTTTAAGGAGTATATGAAAATTATAATCTCTTTATTTTAAGATCAAAGTTGGTGCATCTAATTAACAAACATTAAATCATCTCTATGTTTATTGTTTAAGTAATTAACCAACATTAAATCACCTAGCTTTAAGGAGTATATGAAAATTATAATATCCATATTTTAAGATCAAAATTGGAGCATCTATTTAATAGACATTAAATCATCTCTATGTTTTTTGTTTAAGTAATTAACCAACATTAAATCACCTCTATGTTTATTGTATAAAGAATAATAAGTTATTATTAATAATAATATATATATATATATATATAATTCAATAATTTGACAATCTATATGCAAGCATTTTTGTGTGCCGAGGCAGTGCACCTCGTAAAAGATAAATGTTAACGTTCTCTACATGTTGAAATACAATTTTTGTGGCTTCCACGAATTATCTGTATCCACGATAATAATATTATGTATCTATTACAATAACATTATGGATATTGTAGAATGAATGTTGTTTTTAAGGATTATAGCTCACCAGATTGGCAACAAAAGTTAAAATATGAGAAAACAACACACATAGGTGAGGCTAGGCTCACTTCTATATTATTCAATGAAGACTGATTACATCCTTATATAGGAAACGACTGTTACTTAGTCAGTTACAACAAACCACAGAGGACTAGACTCTACAGACATTGAAGTAGAGTTCAACTACGAACTGACTCTTACAACTCACTCTTACTACTAACACTTACTCCATTATTTCCAAGTTCCCCCCTTAATGGAGAATGGGTTGACTTTCACACTTAACATCTCCCTAAACAGCTCAAACTTAATCTTTCCAAGAGGCTTAGTGAAAATATCAGGAGCATTTTCACTAGTATTACAATACATAAGAGCTATTTCATTTGACTGCAAGTTTTCTCTAATAAAATGAAACTGAGTATCAACGTGCTTTGTCCTTTCATGAAAAATCGGATTATTCGAAAGATTGATTGAACTTTGACTATCACATTCGATCATCGTAGGTTCCTTTCGTTCTTCTCCAACATCTTGAACAAGTCTTCTCAACCAAATAGCTTCACAAGTTGTTGCACACAAGGCTTTATATTTTTCTTCAGTAGAAGACAAAGATACAGTAGGCTCCTTTTTACTTCTCCATGAAACAACCCCGGATCCAATGCCAAACGCATATCCAGTGGTTGATCTTCGATCATCTAGATTTCCAGCCCAATAAGAATCTGAGTAACATGTCAACTCAACATCAGATGCATCAGTATATTTAATACCATAATTAAGTATTCCTTTTAGATACCTGAGTACCGCATTTGCTACATTCCAATGGATTTCTAGAGGTTTCACCATAAACTGACTTAACACACTCATAGATTATGCAATATTAGTTCTAGTTGTGGTGAGATAATTCAAACTACCCACCATATGTCTATACATAGTTCCATTCACCTCCTTCGAACCATCATCACAAGAAAGTTTCACATTCTATTGCATGGGAACAATAGAAGACTTACACTGATCCATTTTAAATCTCTTAAGTACTTCTCTGACATATATACTCTGACAGACAAAATTTTGGCATGTATTTCTCCAAACTTCAAGACCTAGGCAGTAATGTAACTCACCAAGATCTTTCATTTCAAATACCTGTGACAACTTCTCCTTGATTTCATCAATTAATTTCTTTACATTTACTGTAATTATCAAATCATCAACATATAAGGAAATCAATACTATATACCCCTAATCATCAAATGTGGTATACATATTTGGATCACTCTTGTTCCTCATAAAACCATGTTGAAGAAAGAAAGAGTTTATCTT
>SNQJ01S0062912.1:6107-21832 GCA_010110895.2 Picea sitchensis
AAATGATAATGAAAGTATAGGAAATGGAAACAATTTATTTATTTATTAAAGTTAAATTTACAACATTAGTTTTTAAAGGAAGAACAAGACAACCTTAAGCACTGTCATATGATCTTTGTATAATATGTCTCTATAGTATGATTTAGAGGATCATTGCAAAGATCTTGTCTCATAAAATTATTGATATCATAGCATATTTTTAATTACTAGGAAACAATGGGCCTTGTCCCAAGGTTAAAGAGCTATAGTGATATAGAATAGTGACAAAAGATTTTCATATGTTAAATCTTAAGAAAAAACCGACTATGTTTAAATAAAATTTTATATGTTGAAAATGTATGAGACACTAAGTTGAGATTTTTTATGATAACGTTAGAGAAAAAATGTTTTATTTTGTTTTAAATAAAATGCTCCATATGCCCATTAATATACATGAAAAAAAACATGTACTTTTGATTCGAGAGGATCTTCACATTAAAGTGGTTTTCATTTCTACTAAGATTATCCACACAATGAAAAGCTCAAAAGGGTTCTTTGAAGTTTTGGGGGAAAAGGAAAAATGAAATGATTAATAAATATTTCGAGTTTAGGTGCTTATGTATTATTGTATTTTTTGTTATAATAGGAAGTTTATTGGTGTGACAGCTATGTAACATTTCAGTTTTCTAGTTTCAAGGCAAAGTTAGATCTTCGTGGAGATGGTTGAGATATTTTTTCAAACCAACCTCTTCATTTGCACCTAAATCCTAATTTATGGGTTCTTGAGAGATATTCCTTCCTTGACATGTTGAGGTGGTTCTCAACAATAATGACTTATTTAAGAAAGTTGTAGGCTTGAATTGAGAGATCATTATTGGGGAAGAAAAGAGAATTCATAAATTCTTTGAAGGAGAGTATGGAAGTTGTAGGCTTGCTTGTGAATTCATAACCCTTTGGAAAGGAGAATTGACAAGTTTTAGGCTTGCTTGTGGATTGTTATCCCTTTGTAAAGGAGATAAAAAATCCCTATTTGGGAGAAGAAAGAACAAATGGTTCGTTGCTTGATGCAGACTAGGAGATGTAGCCCACAAGGGTGAACTCCATTAACAATATGTTTTGTATATTGTTTTTATGTGCTTGATTGCTTTAATTTTTGTTTTAAATGCAGCCCACAAGGGTGAACTCCATTAACAATTTGTTTTGCATATTGTTTTTATGTGTTTAATTGCTTTAATTTTTTTTTTTAAATATTATATTGAAAATTTTCTTGTGAAGAATGGAAAAGTGAGAAATCTAATAAGTATTTGGAATGGAGAAAAACTGAGTCATTTTTTAAAATGCCCATTTTCAGATCAAGTTGGTATCAAAATATGTTGTTTAAAGGGTGTTAACATTTTTCTGTTTTTTATTAGACTAGATTCCATTTATTGCATTTGCAGTTTGGAAGTGAACGTTTATTGGTTGCAAAAGGAAAACCATTGGAAAAGCTTTGAAGAGAGAAATACTTTAAGAGATTAACGAGATAAATCAATAGATTCAGGAGGAAAATTCTGAATTGGGAAGTAGATTGCAGTTTTCTAAGGATAAGAAGTAAGAGCTGCAAGAAAAATTATTATCTCATGGCGAATTATTCATGGGAATCATCTAAGAATTTAAACTTGAGTTGCAAGCCAAGGATGAGATTTTGGAAAAGTTCCAAAATGGTGAAGAAGTGGAGGAGAAAGAAGAGCCTACCATGTCAAGGAGATCATCCTCCACTGCCAATGTTCAAACCATGATTGAGGTATGCACTGTAATTAATTCAACATGTTCTTTCCATCAAGATGTAGATGCTTCTTTTGTTGCATTTGAGAAGCATACTCGGGGTATTGGCTGTAAGTCACTAACCAAGATCAGATTTGATGGAAAATGCCATGACATCAATTACCAAAGAATAACTAATCCCATATAGGTTGAGGACAAACCTCTTTATGCAGGTTTGTGACATGTTAGTGGCAATAAAGAAGTTGGAGAATGCTCCAAGACATTTGAAGCAAGAAAATCTTCAAGAGAAGATCCCAAGCCATTACAAAAACAAACCATGCAAGGAGATGGCACACCACTTCATGATAGTGAAAATAAATGCAATTCAGAATTAAGAAAGGTACAACCTTTCAACCATGGAAAAGCATTTTAAAAGGTTGAAAAGCATTTTAAAATAATGCAAAGCATCTCCGAAGAGAGATGAACATCCCAAACGAAGAGGTAAAACAATTTCCCTTCATCAAACTAGCACAAAGGATAGCTCTAAAAGGTATGGCAAGCATGAGTACTCCAAAATCAAAACACCAAGCTAGAGCCGCACCAACATACTCTACAACTTCTCTCCTGATCATATGCTACCGGAGATGTACAAATATCCATACAATGAGATCAACATCAGTAAGTTCTTGGAGAATTTAGATGTCTTGGCCAACACCATAGCTCTCAAGCACTATTCTAATCATGATAACACAACTCGACAATTGTTACTAGTTACGACGTCACTTGACAAGATGGTGCTGAAGAAGCCAATCTGTGTGGAGACTGACCTGAAATTTGTTGGCGCTGTAACTTGGGTTGGCTGCTCATCAATTGAGATTTAAATGATGATAACTGAGCTACCAAGAGGTAAGCTCAGTTATCAATTGAGATTTAAATGGGGACTATGTTTATCTAACAACAAACTTTACATTTGTGGCACGAGACTTGAAGAAGAACATGGGATGCATGGCGATGGTGGGAGATTGAAAGCTTTGTTAAGAGAAGGGCATGTGTTGTGTGATATTCCCATTTTTAGCAGATAGGGACAAAATGCTAATAAAAACACACAACTTGTAAATGCATTAATTTTCCAACGACAACATTGCAACTTACACGGCCAAATATTTGAACGGTTTTTGTTTCCTGGGGCTATGCCACAAGAATCCTTGCATCCCGCAATACCCCCAGACTGATGATGTCGAAATTCAACCATGGCATGGCTGGAATTAGACCAAAGATGACGAGTCCTGGTTGGCAACTACATAACTAAGTTGATTGAAGAGTGGAAAATTTGGAAACAAATTGTTACAGAGGATTTGAACAATCGATTCAAGAGAGGATTTGGAGAGATTCTGGAGCCCAAAAGCACGAAGAGGAGTCCACGNAAATGGGGACTATGTTTATCTAACAACAAACTTTACATTTGTGGCACGAGACTTGAAGAAGAACATGGGATGCATGGCGATGGTGGGAGATTGAAAGCTTTGTTAAGAGAAGGGCATGTGTTGTGTGATATTCCCATTTTTAGCAGATAGGGACAAAATGCTAATAAAAACACACAACTTGTAAATGCATTAATTTTCCAACGACAACATTGCAACTTACACGGCCAAATATTTGAACGGTTTTTGTTTCCTGGGGCTATGCCACAAGAATCCTTGCATCCCGCAATACCCCCAGACTGATGATGTCGAAATTCAACCATGGCATGGCTGGAATTAGACCAAAGATGACGAGTCCTGGTTGGCAACTACATAACTAAGTTGATTGAAGAGTGGAAAATTTGGAAACAAATTGTTACAGAGGATTTGAACAATCGATTCAAGAGAGGATTTGGAGAGATTCTGGAGCCCAAAAGCACGAAGAGGAGTCCACGTCCATACGTCTCTCCAAATCGAATGTTGGACCATTGCATGCACATGAATGAAGAGGTCACGACTACTACTATTCAATTCATATTATTTTGACAAAAGGCATCAAAGGTATTCCTTGACCGTTTTCTCTTCTCAAATGAAGTCGATTGTTGTTGAAGAACCACGACATGTCCTAGAACACAATACCACTTGGAAATTCCAACGAGTGCTACATTTCATGGAGCTATTGCATTTACTCTTGTTCACATTTCATGGAGCTATTGCATTTACTCTTGTTCACATTTCATGGAGCTATTTATTCTTGTTGCATTTCTTGTTGCATTTATTCTTGTTCATGTTCTCAAGGTTGTAGCTCTGGTCAAGATGACATTTTAAATATATGCAACTGTGTTGTTCCAATCAACACTTTCTTTGTATAAGTATCTGGTTTGGAAATACTGCGTATCTTAATATTTCAGTGGCCTTCATGCCAGTTGCAACCTTCCTGATGGTTGTTATATGTGATACTAACAAACTGAAAAAATGTGATTTATGCCTTAACATGCTAGTAGTTGGTATACATAGAAAATTGAACAGTATACATAGTTCACAATTATACACACAAATAATAATTTCTATTACTTTACCTTTATGCACAATTACAACACAATTATATAGTTGGATTCAGATCCAACTTATTCTAAACATAGGGAGAGAGGTTGAGAGAATCTCTCAACAACCTCCAACAAATCTTCAACAGATTCAAATCAAGTCCAAACCAATTTTATTGTAAGCATTATATTGACACCCTTCCATAATGCTTACATTATAAATGTTATATCATAATTAAAATACTCAAATTTTAACATAGATATTTGTCTTGATATGGTTTTCATCAACGCTCCTATCCGGAAATCTCCAGGTATACCCTCTTTGTTCTCCACAATTTTGAGCTTCTTTTTCAACTCATTTAAGACGACAATGATTTGACCATCATTGATGGATTTGTAGAATTGACGCTTCTTGACTACCCCAAAGTATAGTCTCGACACTAAATTATCCTATGGATACACTACCATCTGTGAAATAATTCCCTCGAAGAGAAAATTTCGACAGTTATACAGGAGAGTGATCTAATTACTGGATATTTTCAGTAGTCAATTATACAACTGACCTTCTTAAACACATACAATAATATATACAAGGATACCCTGATGACCTTAAAGCAATGAAGTACAACGAGATCTACCAACATATAACAGACGATAATCATAGTCAAATCAATAGATTGTTCTCTTGGCACCGAAGAACATTGAGAACCACCAATTTGAATTACACTACTCTATTCATTGATTGATTATGAAGTAGAAAATTTTACAAATAAAATTCTTACACATCTATTAATATAATTAATTAATTAATTAATATAACTTCCCTTTTGTCTTTTGACACATTTGTACACCTTCAAAAGGTGAATAGGAATACAAAATCTTCGAGTGAACCAGGAAAGTCATAGTTAATGACACATTTTATGTATTTGACATTCAAAACATGTGCAACAACATCTACAATTGTTATGATAGGGCCTTTTCTAGCTTTAAACTCTCCCAACACCCAGTTCCTTTCGACCTGGATTTTATCACCGTGACCATCCATTCGAGAAGATTCTTCAAGATGACAAACACAACACTCTGACTCCCTCTCTCACAGGACAATGTACAATTGTTTGCAAAACTCCAATGTCAGTTCTACAAATGACGACTTCTCAACATGACAGGATGCCTGTACTTGTTGTCAAAACACACAAGTAACACCTCTCTTTGTTTTACACACCAGGTCACTCCATATCATTGGTCGATGTATGGAGGCGACGTCTTACACTCTACAATGATGTATTCTACTCCATGCAGTAAGTTTAGCAAGAGGCTCTCCAATCGCAGTGAATACACACACATAAAAATCTACACACTGGAATATTTTCTCACACAGCAGAAATCTGCACAAACCTATATAGAGGATCAATTCTCAAGCCTCTTTCATTTTAACGAGCCCTCCCATGAGGGAGTCGGGGTTAGATGAGCTCTGATACCAACTTAGGAAATTGAAGATGAGCTCTAATAACAATTTAGGAAATTGAAGAGAATACATAGTTCACAATTATATACACAAATGATAATTTATATTACCTTACCTTTCTACACAATTACAAAACAATTATATAGTTGGATTCAAATCCAACTTATTCTAAACATAGAGAGATTGAGAGAATCTCTCAAAAACCTTCAACAAATCTTCAACATATTCAAGCCAAATCCAAACCAATTCTATTGTAAAAATTATTCCAACAAGTATTGGAGTTGTGTTTTCTGAAATCATCAGACTAATCTATATAAATGAACGAGCATCTCTGGTAATAAAATCCAAATTCCATGCCACGTGGATGGAAAATGCAAGGCTCGTAGAGGAGATTGATCAGATATCTAGTATAGCTTCCAAGTATGTGGGAAGGTGAAAAAACCTATGGCTGTTGAATTAGTTTTTCTATCCATGGAAGAATCAATGAGAATGTAAAAATTGAGGGAACCCGTATGGATCTCACATGCGGATGATAGCATTGATATTATTAACAAAGTAACAAAATAATTTCCTAATGAGATATATGATGCAGGAATTGGCAGGGAATTATGGTGCAATGATAGAAGATTCTGGAGGATGGCACCATTGGTAGGTGTAACACCAAACAACAGTGCTTTGCTTTCCCAAACACTATATGTTCTTGTCCACAAGATTGAGGAAAATTCTCAATTGATTGTAGTCATGACTAAAAATCATCTTAAAGAAACAACTTGAGACAATTGAACATTTCATACAAGTAATTCATAAACTTACATTATAGGGATTTTAGGAATTCCATCACAGGGTTTATCATCCTAGCAATCGCAAGAAAGTACCAGTGGAACCACTGACTAAGATGGTGCCTACAAGTTGCATGTAAGATCCGAAGAAGGGAAAATTGTACAAGTGATGACCTTTTATAACATCACATAATATGCAGCATAGTTCTTGCCTTTTCTGAGAATGTCGAACAACATGGAGAAAATATAAATCNACATAACTAAGTTGATTGAAGAGTGGAAAATTTGGAAACAAATTGTTACAGAGGATTTGAACAATCGATTCAAGAGAGGATTTGGAGAGATTCTGGAGCCCAAAAGCACGAAGAGGAGTCCACGTCCATACGTCTCTCCAAATAGATTGTCTGGACCATTGCATGCACATGAATGAAGAGGTCACGACTACTACTATTCAATTCATATTATTTCGACAAAAGGCATCCAAGATATTCGTTGACCGTTTTCTCTTCTCAAATGAAGTCGATTGTTTTTGAAGAACCACGACATGTCCTAGAACACAATACCACTTGGAAATTCCAACGAGTGGCTACATTTCATGGAGCTATTGCATTTACTCTTGTTCACATTTCATGGAGCTATTGCATTTATTCTTGTTCATGTTCTCAAGGTTGTAGCTCTGGTCAAGATGACATTTTAAATATATGCAACTGTGTTGTTCCAATCAACACTTTCTTTGTATCAAGTATCTGGTTTGGAAATACTGCGTACCTTAATATTTCAGTGGCCTTCATGCCAGTTGCAACCTTCCTGATGGTTGTTATATGTGATACTAACAAACTGAAAAATGTGATTTATGCCTTAACATGCTAGTAGTTAGTATACATAGAAAATTGAACAGTATACATAGTTCACAATTATACACACAAATAATAATTTCTATTACTTTAGTTTTCTGCACAATTACCACACAATTATATAGTTGGATTCAGATTCAATTTATTCTAAACATAGGGAGAGAGGTTGAGAGAATCTCTCAACAATCTCCAACAAATCTTCAACAGATTCAAACAAAATCCAAACCATTTCTATTGTAAGCATTATACCAACACCCTCCCATAATGCTTATATTATAAATGTTATATCATAATTAAAATACTCAAATTTCAACATAGATATTTGTCTTGATATGGTTTTCATTAGCGCTCCTATCCGGAAATCTCCAGGTATACCCTCTTTGTTCTCCACAATTTTGAGCTTCTTTTTCAACTCATTTAAGACAACAATGCTTTGACCATCATTGATGGATTTGTAGAATTGACCTTTCTTGACTACCCCAAAGTATAGTCTAGACACTAAATTATTTTATGGATACACTACCATCTGTGAAATTCCCTCGAAGAGAAAATTTTGACAGTTATAAGTTATATAGGAGAGTGATCTAATCATTGGATATTTTCAGTGGTCAATCATACAACTGATCTTCTTAAACACATACAATAATATATACAAGGATACCCTGATGACCTTAAAGCAATGAAGTACAATGAGATCTACCAACATATAACAGACAATAATCATAGTCAAATCAATAGATTGTTCTCTTGACACAGAAGAACATTGAGAACCACCAATTTGAATTACACTACTCTATTCATTGATTGATTCTGAATTAATATAACTTCACATCAATTAATAAAATTAGAAAATTTTAGAAATAAAATTCTTACACATCAATTAATATAATTAATTAATTAATTAATATAACTTCCCTTTTGTCTTTTGACACATTCGTACACCTTCAAAAGGTGAATAGGAATACAGAATCTTCGAGTGAACCAGGAAAGTCATAGTTAATGACACATTTTATATATTTGACATTCAAACCACGTGCAACAACATCCACAACTGTTATGATAGGGCCTCCTTTCGACCTGGCTTTTATCACCGTGGCCATCCATTCGAGAAGATTCTTCAAGATGAAGAACACAACACTCTGACTCCCTCTCTCACAGGACGACGAACAACTGTTTGCACAACTCCATTGTCAGTTCTACAAATGATGGCTTCTCAACCTGACAGGATGCATGTACTTGCTGTCAAAACACACAAGTAACACCTCTCTTTGTTCTACACACCAGGTCACTCCATATCATTGGTTGATGTATGGAGGCAACGTCTTACACTCTACAACGATGTCTCCTGCTCCATGCAGTAAGTTTAGCAAGCGGCTCTCCAATCGCAGTGAATACACACAAAAAAATCTACACACTGGAATATTTTCTCACACAGCAGAAATCTGCACACACCTATATAGAGTATCAATTCTCAAGCCTCTTCCATTTTACCGAGTCCTCCCATGAGGGAGTCGGGCTTAGATGAGCACTGATACCAACTTAGGAAATTGAAGATGAGCTCTAATACCAATTTAGGAAATTGAAGAGAATACATAGTTCACAATTATACACACAAATGATAATTTATATTATTTACCTTTCTGCACAATTATAACACAATTATATATTTTAACACAATTATATAGTTGGATTCAGATTCAATTTATTCTAAACATAGAGAGATTGAGAGAATCTCTCAAAAACCTCCAACAAATTTTCAACATATTCAAGCCAAATCCAAATCAATTCTATTGTAAGAATTATTCCAACAAGTATTAGAGTTGTGTTTTCTGAAATCATCAGCCTAATCTATCTATATCAATGAACGAGCATCTTTGATATTAAAATCCAAATTCCATGCCACGTGGATGGAAAATGCAAGGCTCGTAGAGGAGATTGATCAGATAACTAGTATAGCTTCCAAGTATGTGGGAAGGTGAAAAAACCTATGGTTGTTGAATTAGTTTTTCTATCCAGGGAAGAATCAATGAGAATGTAAAAATTGAGGGAACCCGTATGGATCTCACATGCGGATGATAGCATTGATATTATTAATAAAGCTACAAAATAATTTCCTAATGAGATACGGATGATAGCATTGATATTATTAATAAAGCTACAAAATAATTTCCTAATGAGATATATGATGCAGGAATTGGCAGGGAATTATGGTGCAATGATAGCAGATTCTGGAGGATGGCACCATTGGTAGGTGTAACATCAAACAACAGTGCTTTGCTTTCCCAAACACTATATGTTCTTGTTCACAAGATTGAGGAAAATTCTCAATTGATTGTAGTCATGACTAAAACTCATCTTAAAGCAACAACTTGAGACAATTGAACATTTCATACAAGTAATTCCTAAACTTACATTCTAGGGATTTTAGGAATTCCATCGCAGGGTTTATCATCCTAGCAATCGCAAGAAAGTACCAATGGAACCACTTACTAAGATGGTGCCTACAAGTTGCATGTAAGATCCGAAGAAGGGAAAATTGTACAAGTGATGACCTTTTATAACATCACATAATATGCAGCATAGTTCTTGCCTTTTCTGAGAATGTCGAACAACATGGAGAAAATATAAATCAACCTCCAAGAGAGAGAAAATGAAGCCACCCTCTAGTATTTTGGTGGACCAAAAGTTCTTTTTTGTGGGGAGGTATGATCTAGGAGGATCTTCACGTTCAACTGGTTTTCATTTATGTCGAGATCGTCCACATAATGAAGAGCTTGTAGGAAAATTTCTGACACAATTTGAACAAGGTCAAATGGACTTCATACACGAAAGAAAAGGCTTGTTGAAGTTTTGGGTTTAAAGGCGAAAAGGTAAAATTAAATGATTAACACTTATTGTGGGCTTAGGTACTCATGTTTTATTATATTTTTCATTGCAATAGGAAACTAATTGGTGTGAGATCTACATAACATTTTGGTTTCCTAGTCTCAAGGGGAAGTTGAGATCTTCACATAAAGTTGATATCTTCATGTGGATGGTTGAGATATTTCCTCAAACCAACCCACCACGATAAGCTATTGTCAAACTTGACACAAAGTCTATCCAATAAAAATTGGCCATGTAGGGCCACCAAAATTATATTCCATAAATCCCAAGGTAGAAAACACTAAACACATCAACAAACAAACTATGTAGGTAGAGTACGCAAACTTATAAATAGTGTGTATAAATTAAGCTCATGCTAGGATGATTGTATTTTTCCTTGCAAGGAAGTATCCATTGTTTAGTGGTGGGATCAAGATCAACCATTATGGGATTCTATTTGTTGTTTCCATACGTGGGTTCTTTAATATGATTTAGTTTGCAAATGGCCAAAGGAACAATGGGGAAATTGTTAATCCAAAGGACATCAGTTCTTGCTCGAGGACAACACCTTCATGTCCCTTGATGTTCTCTTACATTGTGACATGATCTATGCTAGTATCGTAAGTGGATTGAAGCTTTAGAGTGCGTAGAGAGGTTAGTGGATTGCCCTTTAGGTTTCACCTTACTTGAATAACATAGTGAAATGATCTAGTAGTCTAATCTCATGTAAGTGGGCTACTTACACCTCTGTGTTCTGTGTCTACATCTATATTTGTAGAGGAAAATGGAAACATACTAGAGATTCCTCTTACTAGGTAAAATCAAAGATTTACTGGCAATTGACAAGTTGGCTTTAATTTCTTGTTTTCCAAATATGATTTAATATATAAATTCTAATCTAACTAAATGTTGTGTGAAAATATATATCCCAAGGGAGAGAATCTCCCAAAAGGGAAACCTTCCAAGGGACATTGGATGGGAGCAAGGAGTAAAAAAACTTAAAATCCCATGCCCAAGTTGATTGGGCATTGTTACAAAATTAGAATAAGTGTTTTAGGGTTTGTTCTTTCCTCATAGCATGAATTTAGGGCGAGAAATGCCTAGGTATTTCAAGAACTTCTCTATGGGTAGGTGTTGAAATAATTTCCCTCACTAGAAAAAGAGTCAACCTTGAGAGATAATCCCTATGAGGAATATGAATTTCTCTCTTTTATTTTTAAATAGGTGGTCATTAATATTTAAATATTGAGAGTTAGATTCTAGAATTTACACCAATGATTGTTGATGGTTGTAGTAAGTAAACTTCAACAAAAAACTCCAATAGTATACATCAACAATAATTAAGAAAACAATTAAAATAAAACACACACACACACACAATCCTATGGGTTAACTCAATTGGTTTGAACAAGCTATTTCAAGGTGGATTTTGTTGCGAGATCTTTGGTTTTAATATGCTTGAGTTTTGACTTCAGATGAGTCCCAATTAGTTGTTGTTGTGGATGGTGGTTGAGCTTCCCTTTATTTGAATATTTCAAGGAAGATAGGGGGATCTCACAAGAATGTCCTAATACACACACACACACACACACACACTCCATATTAAGTTGACTAGGTAGAAAATATTTTTTATTTTTAAAGAAAATAAAAAAGATCCAAAATTTTACAAGTGCAATCACCAAAGCAAAACATCCATGCCTTCGAAGAACATTGTAAGTGGAAAATTACTTGCATTATCTAACAAAATAAATGAATTAAAAGGTGGTAGTGGGTCATTATGAAACATTTATAGGATTGCACCATTTTATATGAAGAAGTATATGAAAGTATTAGGTTAAATGAGTTCAAGACATAGTTACAATTAAATTCATGCATTCTTTGGTAGTTTTAGGAGTATCTCAAAATAATAATAACAATATCCTAGAATGTAGTCACTAAAAATGTCAACCATCTCTCTATTAAAAAGAAATACTAAAAAAAATTGACTGACATAACTAAACAACTATAGATTCTAATAACATTTACCTCTGAAGGGTGGCATAGGTATCCCTTCGACCAAATGTTAATATAGACCTGAATGAATAAAATAGGGGTAGACCTAGTGAGACCACTAGAGATATGGTTTACCAATCAATGAACATAATATTCACAACAAGATACAGTAAAAAAGAAGAAGTAAAGGGAAGAGAGAAACAAAACTTGCAGGTAGGAAATCATTGAAGCACCCATTTCACTATCATAGAGATATAATTTATTCCTAAAAAGAGGCGTTTGATGAAATATAGGGGTTCCCTAACCACTCCAATGAGATTATAAAATTATCTATCCCTAAGTGGCTTCAACCATGGGATTATCATTTGATTGGTTCCTTGAATTTCTTGACCTAAAATTGAAAATTACATCACAAGAAACCATATTCATGAGATTCTTCATGTCAATACATTTCCAATGAGCATTCATTTTCAAAACTTGTTCACCTATAGCTTGAGTTATGGAATATAAAGATTATATATTCAACCATTGTTGGATATAATATTCCATTTAACTTAGACCATTACATTTGCTACTACTTTCCAATCCAACATGAATTACTTGGAGAATGTCTTTACGATATATAAGTATAAGAACATTTCAATTATATCATGTGTTAGGTGCTATGGCCTCCATGAATCTCCTCCCTCATACATGTTACTAGTAAAATTTGGGTTTCACATCATTGTACTATGTGCCACCTCATTGCCTAGTCACATGTCAAGTCATGACTCCATCACCACATGTCGCTCTATCACTGGTTGATGTCCAATTATTCAGTTTGCTTATCATGAATGTAGACAATTTTTGAAGTAGGGTGGTTTATTATTGAAAGGGTACATTTCTCTCTACATATTTCATCCATGATGGGAAGAGGGGGAATGTGAGTTAGGAAACACCATGACATGGGGTGGAGTATCCTCCTCCCTCCCTCTGCATATCACATTACCTGAGGTATGTGTGAATGTAGGGGTTGGGAGTAGGGTGATGAAGGAGGACGGAAAAAAATCCCGTTGCCCTCGACATTCCACATTTCTTGAAGCATGTGGGAATAAGGGGTAGAGGATGGATCAAGGAATATTTACTTCAATATGGAAGGGCAAGGGTGGGCTTTCCAAGCCTCAAATCAGTCCCAATGTAGAGGGTGGAGGTTTTTCTCTTTGCATCTCAAAGTCCACCCAATGAGTAATACTTAAGAAACATGGAGGGAGGAGAAAAGAGGGGGGGAATAAAGGGGAAAGAAAAAATAATTAATGATTTGGGGACCCTCTCTATGCATTAAAGACACATAATACTTTTCAATGAGGGATTTTACTAAAGACTCTAAGCAATAAAAAGAGTTGAAGTGATGCAAAGACTTTATTCCCCTTTATAGAGACACTTCTTGAGAGGTTAAGACACATGAAAGGAATTTCTTGTAAAAAGAATTCTCAATGGGTTTAAAGGAAAAATCATCAAAATTAGGCCACCATGTATCAAGTACCAAGGAGGGAAAGGATTCTTAAGATCCAAGTGCCACTTCTATATAGATTTCACCAAACCATGTCTTTTCCTTAGATTTTTTTCTCTAGATTTTGTTAATATTACTCTCTATCCCATGCCTATTTGAAACACATGTAGCCATTGACCAAATTGTACTTTAATTTATTTTATTTTATTTTTGTCTTCGTTGAAAATATTTCCAACATGCCCAAGGTCATAGAAGGTCAAGTTTTAGGAATAGGTTATTTGGGATCGATCTCTAAACCTTTTCTAGAATGATTGTGTTTATTGAATTAAGAAGCATTCTCCTTTAAGTTTTCCCAATTCTTCCAATATATGTTTTCACTGTTATATAGGTCACTCTAGACTCAGATTCCTTTCCTTGTTGATAATTGGTGAAATTCAATGAGTAGCTTTCCCACTTGAGGAACCACTCGAGACCACCATAGATAATGGTCATTAAAAAAATCCCAACACTAAGTGAGTCACAGTCAACATCAACTCGTGATTAATTTCGTCCCAAGATTTCCAATAGATTTTAATTACAAATGTTCCCTCCCATTGAAAACAAGTGATGGAGTGGTCAAAAGGGTTTGAACATTTGGATTACTCCATATATTTTGGCCAAGTGGGTTTCCTGTTGGGTATGTGTTATATTCTTTGCATGAGTAGTTAGAGGGGGGTGCAGGGGGGTGGAGCCCCCTGCGCGGGGGTCCGAGGGTGGCTCCCTCGGAATTTTTTTTTTCCTCGAGAAACGTGTCATGTATTTAGGTGGTTTTTTGGCACATGGTTTTTTACTGATGGTTTTCTATTTTTGGTTAAGGAATTAAGGTTTTGGAATAATCCAGGTCATTGGGTTAGGGTTTTGGATGCCGCTGGATATTATATGTATATTGTATTGTAAACAATGTAACACAATGTATGAATATAATATATGTTGGTTTTCCTGGTTTGGGTTTCCAGGTGAAAAATCTCTGTGTAATGCTTGTATTTGCCATTGTATCTTTTCTGTTCTTTTCTGAATATCAATTTGTAGTAGATATTGTACAAGGTTAGAATTTACATTTGGTATTAGAGAATTATTAGCTTCAGGGGGATGCCTTTGTCGTCAAGGGTTTGGCTCGGGACTGTGATAAGCCTTGTTACAATGGGAGATTTGCGGTATTGTTTTTCAAGTGAAAAGAAATGGAAATCAATTCGAAGATGGAGATTGAGAAGTTTAATGGGAAAAGATTTGAGCTATGGAAGCTCAAGATGGAAGATCTTTTGGTGGACAAATATCAGTGTATCGCGGTAGATCCAGGTACTGCACCTGCAGGAGCTTCTGCAGATGACTAGAAAAAGTTGGATCGGAAGGTAAAGAGCACAATCTGACTGTGTCTCTCCGATTCAGTATTACTAAATGTGTCGGAGGAAGCTACAGCCAAGGATTTATGGGAAAATTTGGGGAAGTTGTATCAGTCTAATTCCCTGGTAAATAAACTATTCCTGAGAAAGAAGTTGTATAACTTGAGGATGAGAGATGGAGACTCGGTGGAAGAGCATTTGAATGCCTTCAATACTGTGGTAAGTCAGTTAGTATCTGTTGAGATTAAAATTTCAGATGAAGATAAATGTGATAAATGTATCAGTCTGTTGTGTTCTTTACCAGACTCATGGGATAGTCTGGTTGTGGCCATAGGTAGTAATACAACTTCTTTGAAGTTTGAAGAAGTGGTCTCATCCTTGTTGTCGAATGAGATGAGATGAAAGAATATGGAAGGACATAGCACAGACACATTATTTGCAAGAGGATGTTCCCAGGAAAGAAATAGATCTAATTTCTCAAGTGGGAGATCTAAGTCTCAGGGTAGATCTAAATCTCCTGGAAAGTTTGTAAGGGTATGTCGGAGGTGTGGAAAAGAAGGGCACTACAAGAAGAAGTGTAGATCCAAAGTTGAGAAAAAGAAGGGATCTGAAGAATCTTCTTCTATAGAAGAAAAGACCTCCAAGGAAGAAGGAGGGGATGTGTACTTGGCCTCTTC
>SNQJ01S0062912.1:21882-41445 GCA_010110895.2 Picea sitchensis
GAATCTTCTTCTATAGAAGAAAAGACCTCCAAGGAAGAAGGAGGGGATGTGTACTTGGCCTCTTCAAGC
This sequence comes from Picea sitchensis, assembly GCA_010110895.2. NCBI lineage: Eukaryota > Viridiplantae > Streptophyta > Pinopsida > Pinales > Pinaceae > Picea > Picea sitchensis. The sequence continues at coordinate 21,952 of SNQJ01S0062912.1, forward strand.
ACACATGCAGATCATGAGGCATGGTTGATTGACTCTAGTGCATCCTTTCATATGACTCCCCACAGGGAGTGGTTATGCGAATATCAAAAGTATGATGGAGGTAATGTTTTCTTTGGTAATGATTCGACTACCAGAATCGTAGGAAGAGGAAGGGTCAAGTTGAGACTCATAGATGGAAGTATTAGAAAACTGCCTGGTGTTCTACACATCCCAGGTATGGCCATAAATTTGATTTTTGTAAGCAAAATGGAAGATGCAGGGGTAAAAACAATTTTTGAAAAGGGAACTTCTAGGATGGTTCGAGGAGCAGTGGTTTTGATGAAGGGAGTTTGGTTTGGAACTCTGTATAAGATGCTAGGAAGCACTATTAGTGATGGGTGTAATAGCTCCATTGTTCCTGATATTGAAGTTGAATAAGAAAGAACTCCTACAATCTCTGGAGAAAAGGTTATGTTGTGGCATCAAAGACTGGTGGAGAGAAGGGTCTTCGACTACTACATGGTAAATTCATGGTTGAAGGTATGTCTAAATGCTCTCTGGATTTTTATTTCTGTGAACATTGTCTATATGGGAAGCAAAATTGGGTAGGATTCCCCTCTAGTGCAATCAGGGCAGAAGGAATTTTACAACCTGTTCACACTGATGTGTTTGGACCTGTGTCGGTCCCATCATTGGGAAAATCTATGTACTATGTCTCATTTATAGATGAATTCTCGAGGAAAACTTGGATATATTTCTTTAGGAAGAAATCTGAAGTCTTTGGCAGGTTTAAAGAGTTTAAGGCTATTGTTGAGAATCAAACAGAGAAATGAATTAAGGTGTTGAGGACAGGTAATGGTGGAGAGTTCTACGGGAATGAATTTGAATAATTTTGTAAGAAGTACGGTATAGCAAGGCAAAGGACTACTCCATATACACCTCAAAAAAATGGAGTTACAGAAAGGATGAACAGGATGTTGATGGAAAAATCAAGGTGCATGCTCAGTGGTGCCGGGATAGGGAAAAAATTCTAGGCAGAGGTAGTGGGTACTGGATGTTATCTGGTCAACAGATCACCCTCATCATCATTGGGTGACAAGACTCCACAAGAGGTATGGACTGGTAAGGAACCTTCTCTCACACATCTTAAGGTATTTGGTTGTGATGCATATATTCATGTTCCAAAGGAAAGCAGGAGTAAGCTGGATAAGAAGGCTGAAAAATGTATTCTTATTGGATATAAAAATAGTCTCAAAGATTATAAGATTTGGAACCCAAAAACTAAGAAGGTAGTGTATAGACGAGATGTGGTATTTAGAGAAATGAAGGATGTTGTTATACAGGAAGTCCTACCAAGTAAGGAAGAACCAGAGAAGATAGAGTTTGATTTAAAGGATGATGAAGCAGACTCTACAGAAGAACATGGATCAGAAGAAGATCCTCATACTCCAGTATTGAGGAGATCGGATCAAAAAGAAGGCTACCAGAAAGGTATAGTCCATCTGATTTTCGTTCAAATTTTACTTTGTCTATTACTGATGATGATCCTAGAACTGTCAGGGAGGTAGTGGATTCAGAGGATGGAAATCTCTGGAAAAGGGCCATGGAAGAAGAAATGGCATCTTTGGATAAGAATGAGGCTTGGGATCTAGTGGAGTTTCCAACTGGAAGAAATCCCATTGGTAGAAAATGGGTATTTAAAAAGAAGTTGAACGCAGAAGGAAAAGTGGAGAAATACAAATCTCGATTAATAGCAAAGGGTTATTCCCAGGTTGAGGGAATTGATTTTGGTGAGATTTTATCCCCTGTTGCCAAGTTAACCTCTATAATATTTTTGTTATCTGTTGTTGTTGCATTTGATTTTGAAGTAGAACAGATGGATGTGAAGACAACATTCCTACATGGGGATCCAAAAGAAGAAATATTTATGAAGCAACCAGAAGGTTATGCTGTGAAAGGAAAGAAGGAGCTAGTATGCAAGTTGAAAAAGTCCCTTGTATGGTTTAAAACAATCACCAAGGATATGGTATCAAAAATTTGATACTTATATGTTGGGACTTGGCTTCACAAGAAGCAAAGAGGATCACTATGCGTATTCTAAATTAATTGGTGATCATTTGATTTATTTGGTCTTGTATGTGGATGACATGTTGTTGATAGGAAACAATAAGGAGATTATCCAGGATGTGAAAACTCAGTTGTCCTTTAAATTCGACATGAAGGATCTGGGTGCTTCAAATTTCATTTTGGGCATGGAAATTAAAAGAGATCAAAAAAAGAGGAAACTCTGGTTAATTCAAAGAAAATATGTCGAGACAATATTGCAGAGGTTTAATATGCAGGAATGTAAAGTGGTCAAGGTTCCTATTCTTGTTGGTGTAAAGTTATCTGCGGATCAATGTCCCAAGACACATGAAGAAGAGGAGGATGTGTCTCATGTTCCATATGCGAGTGCAGTTGGCAGTTTGATGTATGCAATGGTCTGTACTAGACTGGACATTGCACATGCAGTGGGAGTTTTGAGAAGGTATATGTCAAAACCAGGGAAGGAGCATTGGACAACAGTAAAAAGGGTTTTCAGGTATTTACGTGTCACTGCTAGCTATGGATTTTGCTACGAAGAAAGACTGGGATTGGACAGAGTGGTCAATATACATGGCTTTGTGGATGCAGACTAGTCTAGAGATTTGGATCGTAGGAGATCTACAAGCGAGTATGTGTTTAACCTGTTTGGAGGAGCAATAAGTTGGATGAGCAAAAGACAGGCTGTAGTGGCACTTTCAACTACATAATCTGAATACATGGAAACCGCTCATGCAAGTAAGGAAGCAGTATGGTTACAAAGATTTTGTTCAGGTATTGGGTTGGCAAAACAAGCTGTAAGGATAGAGTGTGACAGTCTTAGTGCAATTTTTCTGGCGAAGAACCCTTCTTATCATTCAAAGACAAAGCACATTGATGTTCAATATCACTTTGTGAGAGACATGATTGAAGAAAAGAAAGTATCACTGATGAAGGTGGACACTTTGAAGAATGTTGTAGATTCATTAACAAAATCTGTGAGCACTGAGAAGTTCTCTTGGTGTAGAGGATCCATGGGCATTGTTGCCCTGGATTGTTGATTATGTAACCTTGTAACCCTCTGTGTGCAAAGAAAACAACAAGTGGGAGAATGTTGGGTATGTGTTATATTCTTTGCACGAGTAGTAGTGTCTGAGGGTTTGCGCTGGGTGCACAGGGGGGCGGAGCCCCCGGAAAAAAAAAAAATTGCCTCGAGAAACGTGTCATGTATTTAGGTGGTTTTTCGGCACATGGTTTTTTGACGATGGTTTTCTATTTCTGATTAAGGAATTAGGGTTTTGGACTAATCCATGTCATTGGGTTAGGGTTTTGGATGTCATTGGCTCCTATATGTATATTGTATTGTAAACAATGTAACACAATGTATGAATATAATATATGTTGGTTTTCCCGGTTTGGGTTTCTAGGTGAAAAATCTCTATGTAATGTTTGTATTTGCCATTGTATCTTTTCTGTTCTTTTTTGAATATCAGTTTGCAGTAGATATTGTACAAGGTTAGAATTTACATTTCCAAGGTGATGCAATTTATGAGTAGGATTTTCCATGGCCCTTTTCCTTCCAATTTTGTGATGATCTTGATCTATGTAGGTAAAAAAGATTGGATTTGAATTCATATGACCTGAATAATTGATCCTCCTTTCTCTTTGTGGGTGCAACAAAGGTTCAAACTAGCTCTATGAAAACCGTTGACTCTACTAGAGTTGGCCCTTAAAAAAATTAATATGGTTTTCTAGCTTGGCATAAACATGGGCAAAAGGGAACCAACATGGAAAGTAATAGACATGGGTAGAAACTATCACTTTATTGCAGATTTGATATTCCCCTACATGGGATAAGGGATTCAAGTTCCATTTATCAAACTTTTAGGACTTTGGCCAATACATTTTTTGGTAGCTCATTTGGGGAAGCCTCAAAGGAAAAGATAATGCCGAGGAATTTTAACACTTGGATAGGTGGTAACGAAGGCCATCATTGGACTAGTTTATATAGGTGGATATTAGTGTCCACCCACCTATTCCATTTGGCTCACATACATATTTCTTCTTGACAATTTTAGTTTTCATATTGGTAGTTTGTTTCTATCTTTTCGGGTCCTAAACTTCTGGGGTCGTTTCAAGGCCCTAAACAACATTTTTTTTGTTCGACCATAGTCACAATGTGGACGGTGGTAGAATGTTATGGATTAATGTGTTTTCCTCGAATATACCTTTCCAATGGGCTATCATGCACCTAAAATGGATATCGTATGAAAAAGTTACAACCTCGGGAAGTTGATGTACCAACTTACCCCAATAGGGTCCACATGAATTTTGGTGCTTGATCTCTTGGGATTAGGTTTTTGGATGTCTAGGGTTTTGGAATTCATGTTTGATGTAAAAGTGCCTTTGGAGCCTCATTGTGCTCATCTTCTTGTGAATGAGTGTATCTGTCACATCTCTTCTCAAAGATAAGATGCCACCATTCTAACAAGATTGTTTCAATATGCATTTATAGTTTCAAGATATTTCTTATTTAATAGAAGTAAAGTTTTACTGTATCTGTGTTATTTTTCACCGTGTCTCTATGTTAATATTATAAATCTTTGTTTTCATTTTGTTTCTCTCATAAATATGGATCAGTGGTATCATAGCAGTATGCTCCTTGTCATTTTTAGTGCATGTCCTCGACGAGGTCAGGGTATAGACAGTTGGGTCTCGAGCTTGTTTCTATTGAGGAAAAATTCTCTCGCACACCCAAAAAAAATTCCATGGAGGGAAAAAATAAAGACGATGGGACAGGAGATCCTTTCAAAAAAATTCTTAAGGAATCCCTCGAGCGACAAAGGAACAAGATAATGGACAAATTTTCACAAATCCTTCGATGGATACTGACAAGTGACACATCTACCTCAAGTAGAGGTGCCTCCCCCTTCAAGGTACGAATCAATTTTGATATTCCTATATTTGAAGGTGAAATAGAAGTGGATGTCGTAGAAAAATGGTTAAACCTTATAGAAGGGTATTTTCCTGTCCACAACTTTTACAATAGAGAAAATATTACATTTACACTCCTCAAGTTCATCCCCCATGTCAAAGATTGGTGGGAGAGTTTCTATGAGAAAAAGGAAATAGAGGGATCTACATTATTTATAGTTGAACCCACTTGGGGTTCCTTCAAGTATTCTATTAAGGAACAATACTACCATGTTGGAAGTTATGGTGATTTCTATACAAGATGGGCCACACTACGACAGGAAAGAGACCAAATAGTGCCATAGTTCACCAATGTCTTCCATATCTTGTGAACCAAGATGGGTATCAAATATTCTAAGTGACATATGGTGCTCAATTACCGCAATAGTCTGCATAGATACATCCAGAAAAAAATGGAGTTTCTAGATATCTCTTCCTTGGGCGCGGCCTATCTATATGATGTCAAAATCAAGTAGAATATTAAACAAAAGATGCATAAGTTTGATTCTGAGAACCCCTCACAGAAGAAGTAGGGGAAAGATAGCCCCAACCCACAGAACAAAGGGTAAAGAAAAAATGGAAAGTCTCAGGAAAACCAGTCTAAGATATAAACAAAGAAGGACAATTGAAAGACAAAGAAAGACACTGGGAAGTGGTGCAACTTTCATAAGAGCCCCTGGAATAACACTATTGATTTCCACTCAAAGAAGCCATTGGTGGAAAAGGTGAAATCCTCTAAATAATATGTGGGTTCTGACTCAGGATCATAACTAGAAAAGGGGAGAAAAATTATTGACAGAGAACCTAGTGCCACCGTTGCTACCACAATGACCATCCCGATAAACCTAATGAGCCAGAGGAAGGTGAGTTCCTCTTTCATTCATAGATGTGGGTGAAGGGTACTCCACTACACTTCATCGTTCATAGAAATAGATAGAAGAACCGCATATCAGTGGAGTTTGCAAGAAGTTGGCCTTGCCAACAATGTTGCACCTGCAACCATATACCATTGGATGGCTCTGCCAAGGAAGCAATATTCACAATAGCCAACAATATCCTACAACATCAATCCCTTCAAATATGAGGTATTGTGTGATGTTTCTCCCCTTGAAGTTTGTGATGTTCTTTTTGGCCAACCTTATATATGGAAACGTCATGTTGTATATGAGTTTAGGCCTCACAATGTTATTATTACTTTGGATAGGAAATTGTACAAGCTACTCAAGGTAGTCCCACCTACTACCATTTCCCTGATCTCTGCCAAGCAATGTAGGAAGGTCATCTCTCAGACCAAGAAGTTTTTTTTGTGTGTGATTTGATCTCAAAGTGAGTGAAAGGTTGCAGCCACATCCATGTCCTCCATGACCGATCTCTCCACATAGCAAAAGCAAGTGAATAAGGTTGTGGAAGAATATAAATACATATTCTCCTCACCCATTGGGGTACCTCTACACTTTCAAGTCAAGCATTCAATCGATCTAACCCCCGAAGCACCAATACCCAATGGTCTAGTTTATCCTCACTCTATGTCAAAAAACGAAGAGATCAAGAATCAGATCCAAGAACTGCTCCAAAAGGGGCACATCTGACCCAGCTCATCACCATGTGAAAGACCAATCATGATTATGCAGAAGAAATATGGGACCTGGTGACTCTGCATCGATTATCGGGCCCTAAATAAAATCATAGTCAGTAATGTGTACCTGATTCCTTAAATCGATGACCTCCTTGACCAACTCAAGGGGGAAAAATACTTCATTAAGATTGATTTGAAGTCTAGCTACCATAAAATCCAAATAGAGTAGACAGATGTATGGAAAATTGCCTTCAAGTCCAAAGAAGGTATTTTTGAATGGTTGGTCATTTTTGGCCCTTGACCAAGTTTTGAGAATCCTTGGTCATGTTTGACCTACTTTTGGGACTTTGATAGAATGTCAAAGGCAAAGCGCAAGTCGAAGCAGAGATCGCGGGATCTTAGCCCCTTTTTAGGGATTTTTTGGATTTGGGCTTATGTAACGAGTATGGAGATGTCATCCCATGGGTTTACCCATTCTTAGGTCCTTTTTGTAATGTATAAATAGAAGTCTAGGAGATGTAAGAAGAGAGGGGGGGAGAAGGACTGCTATGATAAGTTGAAGAGATTGTAAGAGGCTTTGTGCGTAGTGTATGTTGAGACTTGCAGAGCTAAGTGCAAGTCATATGTAGTTCTTTGTGCACAGACTGTGTAAGGCTCTGTTCTTGAACCTAACTCAGGGAAGGAGTGTTGGCCCTTGACCAAGTTTTGGGAGATCCTTGGTCAAGTTTGACCTATTTTAGGACTTCGACGGCATGTAGAAGACAAAGCGCAAGATGAAGCAGATAATAGGGGATCTAGACCCATTTTTGGGTCCTTTCTGAGATTTGGGATTATGTAATTTGTATGGGATGTCGGCCCATGGGTTTACCCATGTTTAGGCTTATTTTTTAATGTATAAATAAATGTCTAGGAAATTTAAGGAGTGGAGATATGCATATCTGTGTGATATTGAGCTAAGTGCTAAGTACAAATTGTAGATGCTTGTGCATACTGTGTGAGACTTACAGAGCTACGTGCAAGTAATTGTAAGAAGGCTTGGTGTTGTACCCTAGCTCAAAGGAGGAGGATCTGGCGGAGTGCGTACAGATCTCCTGTCTTCTGCAAAGTAGGATTTTGATGCTATGTGCCTGTAAGAAGCTTGACTAAGATAATAGAGAAGAAGAGTTGGTGGACATAGCCCCAGGGTGGGGGTGAACCACATACATGTTGTGTTTCTCTGCTTTGTGCGATGTATTGATGTGTATATGTCTTTACTTTCTAAGTGCTTTGATGCAGATTGATAGATCTATTTATGCTTTGTGATAATGATGTATATGAATGTAGATCTGACCTATGTGAATATGGTTAGTGCTTGAATCTGCTAGATTTAATCTACCTCTTCATGATAAGTTCTTAGATACATTATATTTGAGTGAATGATGCGATGCTCTATTTCATTTGCGTAGTAGATAGTGGTTAAATATTGATGAACTATCGATGCTAAGTGCTCTATTAAGTATTACAATCAAAGATATGTGTCCCAGCTAAGATTGCAAACACTTGAGTCCTGTAGCCACCCCTTCCTCTACATCGGGTGAGACTTCATTTGCTTCGTAGGTGTTTCCGAAAGGGCCGGTAGTTAGAGTTTTTTTGGTGTGTCATTGTAGCGTTGAACCCTGGGTCTGTCCCTATGCCACCAAATGGTTCTGTTGTCGGGACCTAAAACTGTGATTACTGGGAACTGAGGAAGAAGAAGATTTGTGCGATGATCCGAACTGAAACTGTGGAAGCTCTGTGCATAGATATGTTGCTTTAGTGCGCAATATTCTACTTGATTTCTAAAATATTTTTTCTTAAGAAAGAATCCCAAACTGAAGAAAAGAGATAAGATCTGCAAGTTCTGTGCTTAAGAAAGAAGCTCGATCTGAATAAAAGAGGTAATATCTGCAATCTCTGTTCTCTGATAAAGGTAATAATAGTGAAAAATTTTAGATCTGAAAGATTTGTGCTTTGTAGAAGTAAGATAAGTGTAAATTTTCGTTTCAATAGTATGGATCTAGGTATGTTTGATAGATTTTGTCCTAGCTTGAAAACTAGGGAACTAATAGATGAAAAAAGTTTTGATATGTGTAGATATGATAAGAATAGTGAAAGATATGTTATACCTATGCATAGAAAGAATGTTTGGACTAATAACTGGATGCAGGATCCTAGAAAGAAATTTTTGCAGGTTGGCTACCATGATCCTAGCACGCAGTATAGGAAAGGTTGGGGATCATTTAAAAGAAAGAGAGGATTAACCCTCTGTTACAGTTGCAGAAAACCGAGACATCTTGCTAAGAAATTCCTTAGGAGAAAACCTAGTTGTCTTTGTTGCAAATCTATGGACCATGCAGTATTGGATTTCCCTAGAATGATTGCTAAAATTGAAGGAATGAAAATGAGACAAGAAAACCCTAAGGCACATCCATAAAATATGATGATGGAAAAACCTAGAAAGAATCAGAGAAAGTATTGCTACAGATAAAAGAAACCTTAAATGACCACTGACATGTCAATTTATCAGAGTTCTTTAAATAAAAATAAATCCTTGAAGAAAGAATAGGATACTTCAGCGTTGAATGTGTTCTATATGAGGAAACACAGGTAAATATCATGACACAAAAAACTTGGGAAATTTTAGGGAAGCCTGCTATGACTCCTTCATTGGGAGGAATAGGTTTATTTAGAGGAAAGATGATAAACCTATGTGGAAAGTTCACCCAGATACCTATGCATGCCAAGATACCTATGCATGCCAATGGGACTTCGACAGAGGAGGATTTTGAGATTGTTAAATTTATTGAGAACAATGCTCGATTTACTATGTTGCTCAGAAAACCTTGGATTGAAAGAAATCAGGCCAGAAGGAAAGAAGAAGAAGAATTTTTAGAGCAGCAGAAGCAATACTTAAAAGAATTCATGACTAGAAGGATCACACACTTGATTGAAGAATAGAAGAACAAATCGAAGCTATTTAACACTAGAGACCCGGATGCCAAAGTTGCAAGAGCACTAGAAAACCCACAAAATATTGAAGTACCTATTCCGGATAAAGAAGAAGTATCACCCTCGAACCTTAGGAAATAATTTCAACAGTGCAAAGTAACTAGTCCAAAATAAGATAAGAGTCAGAATGGAAAAAGGAATACTGAGAAAAATTTCACTGGGAAGAAGTCTAGGAAGATATTAAGAAGAGATCTAAGATCAACAAGTTACAGAAGGTTCCAAAGAGAACTTTGAAAAAGGAAAATTTGCAAAATTGGAACTTCATCGAAATATCATAACAACGTCACATGGTACTTTGCCATGGAGAAGAAATATAACTATTGGGAACAATATAACCATTTGGCCGACCCACCGAAGAGGTAGAAATGCATTTATGGTTCGCCACCAGACCGTTGAACCAGGCCATAATGGACAGAACAAAGTTAATGAAGGTTTCTCGCCCGTTGCAAGAGATTTGTTACCAAGTATTCTATTTATCCCGTTGCGCCATGCACCGAGAACACTTTTTCTAACCGTGAATTTGAGCCCAAAGACTCGTTGATTTTACATAGTGACCATTGTGTTATTGCCCTCTATCTTATTGTAGTGTCTAAGTTACTCTTTGAACCTGAGATTGTTAACATCGAGCGTGCATGTCAGATGAGTTGAGCATTGCAAAGAAAGTTGTTGAAGAAGTTCTGATCGACCTCATGACTAAAAGAGTCATGTCAATGTCTACAGGTGTACAAGCTTCATCAACGAGAATGGTGCAAGATTCTCCATCGACTGCTTGTGGAGCCGGACCATACCTACCATCAATAGAAAAGAGAACCAAGAATAAAGACAACCTCGCAAATAAAAAACTGATTCCAACCATCTTTCTTGATTAAATTCCACCTCTAGCTAGTGCGGTGAATCTTGATAGTGTACCACGTGATTTTGAGTGAACCATAATTACTACGTACCTCCCGAAGGGGATACGCATAGTTCGAAAATACCAGGTTAAGATCACAACACTAAAATTCAGTGACTTCAATCTCGGAGATCACAAGGTCTATGGTATGCTCACCCCATACAAGTCCCTAACCAGAACTAAAGGGAAGAACTCTAAGATCATCCCTTAGCAGTGGACTATGGACCTCGCGTAGTCCACCCTGTTGAACATCATGAAGATTCCACACTTCGGAAGACACTAGGAAGTCAGTGCCTATGTCAAGCTGCTACTATTGTGTTACCATGGTAGATAATTATGGCTAGACCATCACATTACAATTGACCCAACGTTGATCCATAGGATCACATGCCTGAGTATGAAAGGAACTAACCCACAGGACTTTTATCCAGGACAAGCCATAGATCGCGCACTAGCACAGAAGATCAAGGACACCTATGGCAATGCTAAGAAGGGAATAAGAGGCTACAACGTAGCTTCCATCCATAGTGGCACAGTGCACCTTGCATGTCAACTGATAGCTGGAAATTTAGTAAGAAAGAACTGACCTATGCAAGTCACTGGCTTTGTCGTTGACCTCGCAGGGAAGTGCGTGAAAGGACTATAGATGAACTGGGTGAAATACCTAGTTAACCATTTGGAACTAGATTTCCGAGAAGCACAGGATCAGGGTTATGAATTTCATTTTAGCTAGCTCCTGGTCCTCATTGCATTTGTTGCCTGGGAGATGTCGGAAGGAGCGACCTTCCCATACATAGAGTCATTTGAACTACTTTCCACGAAGTTCGCTACCCTGTGGTATTCAACTAATATGAACAAACAATGGCAGTCGAATGTTGTGTTCCATACATACTACCTCCAGCTAAAGCAATCCATCAAAGTCGAGCCTCACATGACTTTGAATACCTTATAGAGGTTCCCACCCCTAATAAAGTTCAGCGCAAATATGCACTTCACCTACATTACAGTGCATGCAGATGAACATAAAGAGCAGCTCTAGACATATTATAATCTTACAGAAGAAGACCTTGAGAAAATCACTAAGGAATGGTTCGTTGACCTCCTTAGTCCTACCAACCCTGTAGAGATGTCCAACCTTGATAGCTTGGAGACCACACATAAAGAAAAGAAGACACCCGGACTTAGAAAAATGAAGCAGACTGAAGAGGTTCAAGACTTAAGCAACACCTTAGTGAAGACTGCTTCTATATCACCTGATCGAGGGGGTGGTGACAAAGTAGAAGCTGGATAGAAGCCCAACGAAGTAACACCACCCATAGACGTTGTTGATCCATTGAAGAAGAGGAAGGTTTACCCCCTAAAACCTTCTTTCTGGAAGAAGTCAAAAGCCACCATGACCAATATGCAGACTGTCCTCACCTACGACAATTTTGACTTCATCATAGCAGCCCTGAACGATGCTTCACTGGAAATAGCAGAAAAACAAGTGGCCAAGCAGGAAGGAATGTATGATAGAACTGAAGTTGAACTCCGAGGGGTACAACATGCCCTTCAGTCCAGTCGCACAGTGTCCACTATGCCCCTACCATTGGGAGAACCAGAGTTGGGAGATTATCCAACCCAACTCCACCGACTAGCTGATACAACCGAAGCTCGTCTTTGCTGAGCACAAGAGGAAACAGAACAAGCCACCTAGGATTTGACGCAAGTGCAAGGAGTACTTGTAGAGTAGCGCTAAACTGTAGAACAGGAAAAGATTGCTCTCCAAGCGAATTTCGATGAAGAAAAAGAACAGATACAACAAGGAAAAGAATAGTTGCTCGCAGAGAAAATCGAAGTGAAAGAAGTGGTAAATAAAGCACTTTGATCTATGACAATCATAGAAATAAAGGCAGAGGATCGAGCCACACAGCAAGTGGAGCAGCTCGCAGAAGATATCCAGCAGTTACAGCAATGCATAACAGACTTAGAGCTCCCTGTAGTGCCCGAGACTCCACATGATGTAAGGGATCAAAGAGAAGAAATTGCTCGAAGGGTAGTTGAGAGAATAAAATTCCTTGCTATGGAATGTAAGAAACTCACTGATCGCAGTACCCAGACCTAAGAGAAACTCACTGAGAATAAATAATTGAAGGAACTGGAGTCGCAGCTCCAAGAGGCAAAGTAACAAGCCAAAAATATACAGGTGCAGCTGACGCCCTTGTTAGTTGTGGAAATAATGAAACGCTCCCAAAAGAAAGACACCTCCCAACAATAGATCCACACTATCCATAACAGAGTTATGGAAGTAACTCGGAGGCTCTAACCTATACAAGATAAAGCCTATCGATTGTTCACAGATGTTGAAGGTCGGGGAGCATAACTGGAGCAGGTTGTCACTATAGTTGAACAATGCCTAGAAGGACCTGTCAATGACCCATCCATCCAAGAGTTTTCTGAATAGAAGGTCATGGAACAACAACAAGTCCAAGCATCTCGAGCCACGCTCAAGGATTTTGATGCAGAACTACCCAGATTAGAGTGACTTGGGATGAGTCACAGGTGAGTGTTGGGGGCCTATTGGCCCCTGACCAAGTTTTGGGAGATCCTTTGTCAAGCTTGACATATTTTGGGACTTTGACAGCTTGTCAAAGACATAGTGCAATATGAATAATATATCACGGGATCTCGGCCCATTTTTGGGTCCTTTTTGGGATTTGGGATTATGTAACGGGTATGGGATGTCGGCTCATGGGTTTACCCATGTTTAGGCCTATTTGGTAATGTATAAATAGATGTCTAGGCAATGTAAGGAGTGGAAATATACATATTTGTGTGATATTGAGCTAAGTGCTAAGTATGGATTGTAGATGCTTGTGCATACTGTGTGAGACTTGCAGAGCTATGTGCAAGTAATTGTAAGAAGGCTTTGTGTTGTACCCTAGCTTGAATGAGGAGGATCTGGCAGAGTGCACGCAGATCTCCTGCAAGAAGCTTGAAAAAGATAATAAATAAGAAGAGTTGGTGGACATAGCCCCAAGGTGGGGGTGAACCATGTACATGTTGTGTTTCTCTTCTTTTTGCAATGTCTTGATGTGTTTATGTCTTTACTTGTTAAGTGATTTGATGCAGATAGATAGATCTATTTATGCTTTGTGATAATGATGTATATGAATGTAGATATAACCTATGTGAATATGCTTAGTTCTTGAATCTGCTAGATTTAATCTACCTCTTCATGATAAGTTCTTAGATACATCAGATCTGAGTGAATGATGTGATGCTATGTTTCATTTGTGCAATAGATAGTGGTTAAATATTGATGAACTATCGGTGCTAAGTGCTATGTTAAGTATTACAATCAAATATCTGTGTCCCAGCTAAGGTTGCACACACCTGAGTCCTGCAACCACCCCTGCCTCTACCTCAGGTGAGACTTCATCTTTTTCATAGGTGTTGACAAAACGACCGGTAATTAGGGTTTTGTTGGTGCATTTTTGTAGTATTGAACCCTAAGTCTGCCCCTGTGCCAACAAAGAGGATCTGACAAGGTGCACAGATCTCCAATCCTCTACGGAGTTGGTTTTGGGGCTTTGTGCATGTAAGATTGAAATAAGCTAATAAAGAAGACAAAGAGTTGGTGAACGTAGCCCCAGGGTGGGGGTGAACCACGTATATCTTGTGTTGTGATTTCTTTGTGTTTTATGGTTGTTTTCTTATCTATGTGATTGAATGCTTAGTTCTCTAATATGTGCTTAAAAGGATCTAATATGGTAGCTTAGTGATGAATAATGTGAATGAATGCTAGATCTAATCTATGTTGGTATGCTTGGTGCTTGAATCTATTGGATATGTGTGAATACTGCACTGATCTTTTATTAGGGTTTAACTGCATTGTAAACTAAGGTTGGATATTGATTAACTATAACTACTAAGTGCTTTGTTAAGGTGTTATAGTCATAGATCCATGTCCCAGCTAAGGTTGCATACATATGAGTACTGCAACCACCCCTACCTCTACCTCAGGTGAGACTTCATCTGCTTTGCAGGTGTTGTCTAAAGGGCCAGTAGTTAGGGTTTTGTTGTTGCATTGTTGAAGTCTTGAACCCTGGGTCTACCCCTGTGCCAATAGTCATGCCTTTTGGTTTGAGGAACTCCCCAACAAATTTCATGATGATGATGGATGATATCTTATCGCCTTTCACTAATTATTTTGTGGTGGTGTATCTGGATGACAACCTCATGTACAATAAGAATTGGGTGCAACATTTGCAACATATTCAATAGGTTTTGCACACTTTGCGAAAACACAAGCTATACAGAAATTTGAAAAAAATGCTCCTTTGTCATGAACAAGGTCTAGTACCTAGACTACATTGTTTATGATCATGGGGTGTATGTGGATCTAGCCAAGATATAGGTCATTTGTGACTGGACAACCTCAACCACACTCACTGAGATTTGGAGCTTTTTAGGCCTTGCCAATTTCTATCGTAGGTTCATGTTGGGATTCTCCCATATTGCATGGGCCCTCAACCAAGTAATCAGGGGTGGTGGTAAGGAAACGTTCATGTGGGGCCTATCGCAACAACAATCATTTGATGATTTGAATTAGCGCTTGTGTTAAGCATTAGTTCTCTCATTACTCGACCTGCAACAACCCTTTGAGATTGAGACAGATGTTTTAGACTATGTTGTGGGCACAGTTCTCACTCAAAACAGACACCCCATGGCCTATCATAGTGAGACACTATCAGATGATGTCTGTAAGTACCCTACTTATGAAAAGAAATGTATTCCATTGTACAAACCTACCACCAATGGAGGCATTACATTCTTGGGAAGGAGACAATCATCCACATCGATCATTAGCCATTGCAGTTCATGCAGACACAAGGAAAATTGGAGAATGACCTCCATCAGAAGTGGTCTGCATACTTGTAGCAATTCCATATCAACATCAAGTATAATACAAGAAGCACCAACTGCGTTGTTGATTTCCTTAGCCGCCCGCCAGTTTCAACACTCACCACAGTGATAAATGCCTGGGACCATGAGACCTATGGATGGCCCCAACTCTATGAGAGATATCCAGACTTTGCCACCACCTACCAGATATTGGGTGCAAACACAATTGCCATTCATTACCATATTCAGAATGGTTTTTCTGCCACATGGTCCATCTCTCTGTTCCCTCAAATGAACGAGGGAAGTTGATTTGGGAATCCCACTACATTCGGGTGGCAGGACACTTCGGCGTAGAAAAGACTATGGCAATGCTGCAACAACATTTCTATTGGACAAAACTTAGACAGGATGTTAGGAAGTATATTAGGTCCTACACTTCTTGCACCATTTCCAAACCGGTCATTAATAAACAAGGCATATACACCCCTCTACCTACTCATGAAAGGCCTTGGGAATCGATCTCGATGGACTACATGTCAGGCCTTCCATCAAGAAATCGGGGACATGACTGTGTTTTTATAGTGGTAGATTGTTTTTCTAAAATGGCAATTTTGGTCGCCTACAAGAAGAGCATCATAGCAGAGGCCAATGCCAAGATCTTCTTCAAACGAGTGTGGCTACATCTTGGGATACCAAAAACAATCATCTTGGATCGAGATATGTGGTTTGTCAACACATTCTGGTTGAGCCTCTAGTCACTTCTAGACACCAAGCTCACCAAATCCACTTCCTTCCTCCCCCAAATGGATGACCAAATCGAGGTCTTCAACCGGATGATTGTGCATATCCTGCGCATTAGCAATTACAAGAATCATTGCACATAGGATGAGAGTCTTCCCTATCATCAACATAGCTACAACAGGGCCATACATATCTCAACTAGCCACAACCCCTTTCAAGTGGGGTTGAGATTTCAACCATTGGGTCCCATGGATGTTGCACTACCCCTTGTGGCCACCCAAGAAGACTCGCCCCATGCATACACTGAAGTCGAAAAAGCTATCTAGTTCATGAGAGCATCCAACACATCCATCAACAGGTTCATGATATTTTTTAGAAGTCCAATGCCAAGTATAAGAAGCACCATGATCAACACTGGGTGCCACACAAGTTTCAGGTGGGAGATAAAGTTTGGTTGCACTTGCAGAAATAACACCTTACACGACCCCATCAGAAGCTTCGTCCACTCCACTATGGACCTTATACCATCACCAAGGATGTGGTTGAAAATTATTTTGAGATCAACATTCCCCTCTTCCTTGGATTGCACCTAGTGTTTAATATGGACCTCCTTCAACCATACTTTCCACCATTATTGGACACCTCAAAGGTAACATAATAGTTAACACTGAAAAATATCAACCCTCACTGCATGGAACAAGCATCCACAGATTAGATCGTGGAAACATAGGTCAATAGAACTCTCCAATAGAGGTTTCATCGTTATTGTGTTGTCAAAGTAGGGCAGCTCTTGCACCAAGAAAAGTGGCTCACCCGGGGCCAAGTTCAACATAAATTTCCTCATATGATGGGGGGACTCAACGCAATGGAGACCATTGCTTCCTAAGGGCAGAGGATTGATCCAGGTGGATATCGCTAGCCACCCACATATTCCAACTGACTCACATATAGATGTTCTCTTGGCAGTTTCAATTTTGATCTTGAAAAATATTTTTCTAGCTTTTCGGGTCCTAAACTTCTGGGGTCTTTTTGAGGCCCTAAACCTCATTTTTTGGGACTGCCATAGTCACACTTTTGTTGGAGTTAGAGTTTGATGACATAATGTGTAGTCATGGGATAGAAATTTCCAATGGGCTATCATGTGCCGAAAACAAATATCGTATGCAAAAGTTATGACCCCGGGAAGTTGATGTACTAACTTACCCGAACAAGACCCACATGACTTTTCACGCTCCATCTCCCAGGGTTAGGTTTTTGGATGTCTAGGGTTTTGGAATTCATGTTTGATGTAAAAGTTCATTTACATCCTCATTGTACTCATATTCTTACGAATGAGCATAGCCATCACATCTCTTCTCAGAGATAAGTTGCCACCATTCTACCAAGCTTGTTTCAATTTTCATTTTATAGTTTCAACACATTTCTTATTTAATAGAAGTCAAGTTTTATTGTATCTCTGTTATTATTCACTGTGTCTATGTTAATATTATAAATTTGTGTTTTCATTTCATTATGCTCATAAATCCAGACCAATAGTAGTCAGTTAGGGATATACGTCTGAATCTGTTAATAACATTGGGTTTGGGCCATTTGTAGCTTCGACCCATAGGTTTCATAGAAAATTTGTACACAATGTATAGTGTTGTAACTCCAAATGTGCTCGCTTAAATTGTACACTACCAAATGGACTTAGAGAAAAGGCATAATAACATCATACTTGTAAACATTGATGTAATCATGTGATGTGTCAAGTTCCTCCTATCTCATAACTACTCATACACTATCTTTTCTTCCATTATTATTTCATTGACTTTAGTATCAATTTTTTTTGGACTCAACCATCCTCTCATACTTACACTTTTTATCCTAGCTTGCCAAATAAATACCATAATAATCATGAACTTATTAGTCCCTTCCTGGTGAAGGATAAATGCCATAATAACCATGAACTTATTAGTCCCTTCCTGGTGAAGGATAAATACCATAATAACCATGAACTTATTAGTCCCTTCCTGGTGAAGGACTATAGCATTTGGTATGAAGTCAATGCAAGTTGACTTCATATTAATTAACCACACTCTTCAAAAATATTCCAATGTTTTGTAAATATATCCATTTAGCTTAATTTTTATGAAAACTAAAAATATTTATGAAAAATTTTAAATTCTTACATTGAAATTATTCATTGGTCGGTCATTTTGGCGAGACATAATTGTCCTTGGTGTATAAGAGTTTGATTTAAAACATTGTCAGACTTGAAAAATAAATTTTAAACAAATAATTTAAAAAATGTTATAAATTGTCATGTACTGTTCAATTTTAATTCAATTTAAAGTCATATTAAATGCTCTACTATTATAGGTTTTGGGAAAGCGTAAGGTTGCAGATTCTACTAGTTTTATTAAAATTTTATTTTATGGAGTTTTATCACTAAGATTTTAGCACCGCCTTGTCTCCATTTCAATTTTATCCTAAGTTTCAGGTTTGATATGAGGTTGTTTCGATTTTTGTAATCTCGCTGCTACATGTTTAATAGTCCCATGCATATATTATTCAGTGTGTCGAACTGGGGTACTCTAGGCATTAGTAGAGAATCTATTTTCATTTTCATATCCATCTCTTAGTGTGCTCTTGTGGGAAAAAGATGATTGTGTGAAGAAGATGGGGGTTTTGATCTAGGCAAGATGAATGTGTGCAGAATATGACGGTTTTGATATATTCAAATCCATCCAGCCATGGCAAGAACAAGGCTCTTGTGTGTAGAAAACAAGGGTTTTGTTGTTAACAAATTCATTAATCTATGGGAGGAATGGGGCGTCATCAACAGTACCATCAGATATGTGAATCTATCCTTTTAGTTGCTTGTATGTAAGAAGAATTACCTTTTTTTCTAAGGCATGGGTAAATTGGTAACACATTAGGATTACATGGGCATGGCCCAGGTTAAAATCCATCGATTGCCACTATAAACCCAAGAGTATATCTAATAGTATGCAAGCCAAATATACTTGAAACTTGTGACTCATCCAGGGTCGAGATGTACCGATCGCCACGGGTGGAATGTAATGCCCCGTATTTTGACCTTAGGTAGTTAGAACATTGTTGTTTACTAATCTTGATAATTCAAAGTTTAGCATTTGTTTTGAGTCACTTAGACTTTGTTAGACATTGAGATGTGTACCTCTAGGCCTATTTGTATATTACATGATATATGCTCATGAAAAAAAAAAGATAGTTATTTGATTTGTTAAACATGAAAATTAAATGGGCAAGTTCGATACAAGTACACCAATTCAAGTTATATTGTGAATGTATAAATGCAATGCGTGATGTAAATAGGAAAACATTTCTTGATTGG
>SNQJ01S0062912.1:62333-82655 GCA_010110895.2 Picea sitchensis
GAGTCAATAGCACCTGTCTACATCAAATAGTAAAACATCATGTCGTCTATCAATTGCATCATAATCAAGTATAAATGGTTTAACATCATAAAAGTCCAGATCACTTGCGAGCAAGTGTCCTCAAAGAATAAGTTTTCTCAGTGTGTCAGAGCGGGATGTTACACCACCCCAACATGAGATTTAATAATTTATAGAATATCACAATATTGTACCAATATTTATAGTAATTTATATAATTCTATAATACTTTTTACTTAAACAATAGTATAAACAAATATTTAAATTTTATTCAATATTATTTTTAATGTTTTTAAATGTAAATTTGGAATTTTAGAATTTTGATTTTGTTTATAATAATAAAGGTTTGTACCTAGAAATTGATTCTTCTTAACTTTAGAGTTAAAATGAATATATACTTGTATATACTATTTTATATTAATATTAATAAATAAACTATAAAATAAATTAATGACATCTATTCTATAATATTAATATTAAATATCTTATAGATTACTAATATGTGATAATGTTTTATTAAATTTTATTCAATTAATTAATCACATTTATTTTTATTTTTCATTTTTCATGTTTCTTGATATACATTTTGCACTCATCACTTCAATCATATACATTGATAATGTTTTATTAAATTTTATTCAATTAATTAATCATATTTATTTTTATTTTTCATTTTTCATGTTTCTTGATATACATTTTGCACTCAACACTTCAATCATATACATTTTGCACCCAACGATTCCGGAATTACGGGTGGTCGTGAGTTCACATAGAATATTATGATGATGATGATTACCATCCACTAAGACCTAATTGGTCTATCTGACCTTAAGAGGGTAAGTGATTACTTGTAATTCTTTAGAATTTTTTTTCTGTGCTAGAAAAACATTAAGAGAAGCTTTCCAAAATCACCATACTTTTGTTGAGTTGAGAGTTTAGGAAGGTTGGTAGTGTGATCAATATTTTGAAAATGAGATCTAATACAGGTATAGGCTGAACAATCTAAGAGAAAGTGTTTTTCATCTTCAACCTTCTTAGTGTCACAAAGGTGACACACTCTTTCGTCCCATGGAATTTTAGGAATTGACCAATGCCTAGTTTCATAATGGAGCTCGTGAGAATTTGTTCTTATCTTAGCAATGTTTTTTTTTCTTTAAACTTGGAAAAACATATAGATAATTTTGATCTTCTAGATTAGGGTTGATTACATCTTTATAATACCTTAATTTCCTTTTTTCCCCTAACTCTTTATCACTCCACATTTTTTCCTTAAATTTTGATTTGACATTTTTTTAATAGTATATTTATTTTGCAAAATGGTTTCTTCCATGATTGCCCAATAGTTTATCCAAGATCGGGCGTCTTTATGCCATCCTTGCTTGAGTCGATGGTGGTTATGACTTGATTTTGAAACAATTTTAGGTAGTCTCTTGTCTTCTATGTTGTTTAACTTGTTCTTATATATTAGATATCTAGTTATAGCCATGCTCTCAATGGGGGAGAGGCTTGTTTCTACGAGGAGGATGGGATAGGGCATATTTCCTTTAATTTTGAGATTATAGGTTATAAAATTCTTTTGTGTTTTCTCTATCTTTCTCCAAGATTCACGAGAGATACTACAGCCCCATACTTCACATCCATAAAGAATAAAAAGTGTAACAAGAGTCTCAAAGAGGAGTTTCGTCTTATCCCAACTCCAAAGATCAGCTGATTTACAATTGTTTTCAAGCCCATAATAAGTTTTCCATCCCCCAATAATCCTTTTCTCAATGCTATAATTCCAATTGAGCTTGTGGTGAATATCAATTCCAAGATATTTGTATGAAGTTGCTTCCTCCAAGTTGTTGTTGTCATATACAAAGGTATCATAAGGGATCTTATTGGATTTAATAATCATGAATTTAGTCATATCAGTATTAACAGTCATACCCATATTCGAGGAAAAATCCTTGAGGATTCTTAGTTGGTTTTCAAGATCATGGGGACTCCTTTCCATAAGAATGATATCATCGACATAAAGAAGAAGATTGATGACTATACCAGTCAGATTAGGGCCGACACAACCTTCTTTTTCCAAGCATTCTTCTAACTTATCAATGTATATGCCAAAAAGGGTAGGGGACAAGGGACAACCTTGTTTGACTCCGATATTGCAGTTAATCTCTTTTGACCAACCCTCAGTGTTTTTAAATTTAGCAATAATGTTCTCATACATCCTTATTGCAGCAACCCTCAACTTGAGAGTCACTTTTATCTCTTCCAACTTATTCCAAAAGTTTTTCCTAGGAACCATGTCAAAATCTTTTCTAAAGTCAACAAAACAACAAAAAAGATTTGTTTTAGTATTTCAGAACTCCTCTGTAATGATCCTAAAGGTAATAAGATGGTCTAGAGTTGAATGATATCTCCTAAACTCGACCTTTAGCTCTTTTACCGTGACTTTCTAGCCAAATGCTAATCTTCTTTTCCAAAATAATTCCATAAAGTTTTGTTAAAATCGGGTTAATCATAATGGTCCTATAATTAGAGGGAATGTTTTTATCCCCATTTTTAAAAATATGAACAATGAGGCTTTGCATCCAGTGTTTAGGGAAGCCCTGCTTGACTGCTAAATTGAAGAGCTTGTGTATGTGAGGGATAAGGATTGGCCCTCCGATTTTAAAAATTCTAGCTTAGTAGCCTTCAATATCCTTAGCTTTCCCATTTGTGAGTCTCTTAACCCCAAACTCCATGTCATCTAAATAAAAACCTCCTTCCTTTGTAGGGAAAATAAGATTGGTGTCCATGGAATTAGGGAACTTGTAAAGACTTTTAAGGTAGAAATCTCAGTCCGTTAAGAGAATGCTATTATTTTCTTTAGTATTGCATTTGAGTATATACCATATACTTGTATATACTATTTTATATTAATATTAATAAATAAACTATAAAGTAAATTAATTATATCTATCATATAATATTAATATTAAATATGGTATTCATTATTAATATGTGATAATGTTTTGTTAAATTTATTCAATTAATTATTCATATTTATTGTTATTTTTTATTTTTCATGTCCATCTTGTTAGTGATATACATTTTGCACCCAAAACTTCAATACAACATGAGATTTAATAATTTACAGAATATATAACATTCTACCCAGATTTATAGTAATTTATATAATTCTATAACATTTTTTACTTAAAAAATAGTATAACAATTATTTGAATTTTATTCAATATTATTTTTAATGTTTTAAAATGTAAATTTGGAATTTTGGAATTTCTATTTTGTTTATGATAATAAAGGTTTATACTTAGAAATTGATCCTTCTTGACTCTAGACTTAAAATGGATATATACTTGTATACACTATTTTATATTAATATTAATAAATAAATTATAAAGTAAAATTAATGATATATATTCTATAGTATTAATATTATATATAGTGTGATAATTCTTTTTTAAATTTTATTTAATTAATTATTCATATATATTTTTATTTTTCATTTTTCATTTCTATCTTGTTCCGTGATATACATCTTGCACCCAATACTTTCGTCATATACATTTTTCACCCAACAATTCCCTTGTTGGGTTCACATTTACAGTCATGTTTTTGTATCACTAGTCTGACATACCACAACACAACACGAGATTTAGTAATTTATAAAATATTATAACATTGTAACAAGATTTATAGTAATTTATTTAATGCTATAACACTTTTTACTTAAAGAATAGTATAAACAATTATTTAAATTTATTCAATATTGTTTTTAATGTTTTTAAATGTAAATTTGGAATTTTGGAATTTTGATTTGTTTATGATAATAAAATTTTGTACCTACAAATTATGTTTTTAAATGTAAATATGAAATTTTGGAATTTTGATTTTGTTTATGATAATAAAGGTTTGTACCTAGAAATTGATCATTCTTGACTTTACAGTTAAAATGGTTATATACTTGTATATACTATTTTATATTAATATTAATAAATAAACTATAAATTAAAATTAATGATAACTATCCTATAATATTAATATTAAATATAGAATTCATTATTAATATGTGATAATGTTTTGTTAAATTTTATTCAATTAATTATTCACATTTATTTTTACTTTTCATTTTTCATGTCAAGATTGTTCCATGATATACATTTTGCACCCAACACTTCCGTCATATACATTTTTCACCCAACAATTATGAACTCGCGGATTGGCAGAGTGGTGGATTCATATTTATAGTCTTGATTATGCAGTCATATACATTTTTCACCCAACAATTACAGGTTGGCGGAGTAGGGATTCATATTTATAGTCTTGATTATGTTTCCGACCAATAACAACATGAGATTTAGTATAGAATATTATAATATTGTATCAAGATTTATAGTAATTTATATAATGTTATAACACTTTTTACTTAAAGAATAGTATAAACAATTATTTAAATTTTATTGAATATTATTTTTAATGTTTTTAAATATAAATTTGGAATTTTGAAACTTTGATTTTGTTTATGATAATAAAGGTTTGTACCTAGAAATTGAATGTTCTTGACTTTAGAGTTAAAATAGATATATAGTTGTATATACTATTTTATATTAATATTAATAAATTAACTATAATTTAAAATTAATGATATTTATCCTATAATATTAATATTAAACATCGTATTGATTGGTTTCCTGGCGATGATGCTCTGCAACTAGGGTTTCATGCTCCAACGATTCTCCCCCCTTTCATCCGTCGACCACCTCTGCATGCACCTGCCGCATTCCGTACAGGAGTAATGACCAGCTCAGCAGAATGAATGCAGAAGGGGGGGGGAAAGTCCCCTCATACTGCAACATTGCAGCAAATGATCCGGAGAATGTTCGCGCATGCAGACCGTCCTTCGAAACGCCTCCGCACCTGCGAGAACAATACCTCCAGGAAGGAACACATGGAAGCACATGCATGAACATGGATGCAGAGATCTCGCATCCAAAAGAAGCTTGGGCTTGGATACCAGGGAAATGTATTATTCAAGCCTCGATTATGCCATGACATGCCATAAAGAGAAACAGAATAGGTGAACACACTCAATTCATGAGAGATCGTGTCATCATAGGCAAGTTCCTTGGCCTCTGGCCCTCGGAAAGAGACCTGGCTCACTGGATCAAATCTTGGTGGAACCTCAAGGGGGATTACGAGCTCCAGCTGAGCTCCAAGGGGTTCTTCACAGTCATATTCTACAACTTGGAGGAAAAAGACTGTGTATTCGAAGGAGGGCCCTATTTCTACAACTTGGTGGTGCTCTATCTGCGCTTCTGGATTGAACGTTTATGCCTAGAAAAGGAAAACTTTTCCTATGCCCTGGTATGGATTCGCCTTTATTCCCTACCTCGGGAGTTTTGGTTAGAAGAAATTTTATCAGGAATCAACAATACTCTAGGCAAGAATGCCAAGTCCTCAATAGCCACCAAGAAAAGGAATTACACCTTTTATGCCAGAATATGTGTCTACATGGACATATCCAAAGCCCTCCCAGGAATTATAACCATAGAATACCAGGATGAGGACTCGACTCAAACCATAGATTATGAACACATCCCATTCAGATGTAAAAAGTGTCTTGAGCATGGACATATCTTCAAAGACTTCCCCCTCAATGCCCCCCCCAAGCTAGCCGAGGAAGAAAAATCAAAGGATGGATTCACTCAGGTACAGAATCGGAGAAGGAAAATGTAGAAGAAGCCAGCCACCGACAATGGTAGGAAAAATCCCAACACCAACTCCTTTGAAGCCCTAATCAATCTCCTAGAGGGAGAAGAAGTGGAAAACCCCCACAAGGAAATGGGAATAAAAGGAAGCAATAACAAGGAAAACCAACAACCAAAGGAGCACCCGACCCCGAGAATCCCAGGCGACACACAGATCTGCCCAGACTCAAGAAAAGAACCAGAAAAGGAAGAAGAAACAGTCATGGAAATGGATGAACATGACCTAGAGAGAATAGATCTAGACAGACTTGAAGAAGCTCTCAACAAAAAATACCTACAGAACTGATCAGAATATCAGCTCAGAAAAGTCCACAAGGTCTTTTTGGACTCATCAGTAGGGGCCACCATATGTCTAGGCATCAGAGGAGATCCAAACTGCGATCAGAGAAGAATCCCAAAAGAGAACAAAATATGAGGAAGGAAGACTATGCAACAACTCATAAAGGAAGCCGACAACTACATGATCAACTTAGGACAGATACACAAGCTCTCTGAGAGATCCTTCTCCCACCCATCAAATTGTTGACCATGAAGGCCATCACTTGGAACATCATAGGCCTAAATGGATGATCCTAGCAAAGGATTCTTTGAAAGTGCATCAAAATGGAAGACCTGGACATCCACCTTCTTCAAGAAACCAAATGCGCAGGGAAGGTCGTGGAAGAAATACTCAAAATATGTTGGCGTACTTGCAATTCATACCATATAGACTCGAAAGATGTTGTATTTAGCCTGGCCATCCTCTGGAACTCGGATACGGTCATTATCAAACAAGGATTTTCCACTCCAGGAACTCTCACATCCCATTATGGGTCCATAGGATCTGACAAGGATGATTTGATCACTAATTCCTACGAATCATAGAACATTCAGGAAACATACCTTTTTCTTTAGAACATAGCCTACCTCAGCTCTATAGCCGAAAACCAGAGGTGGATCGTTGGTGGAGACTTCCACATGATACTCACACTAAAGGAAAAAAAAGTTGGGAAGAAGAGAATGGAACAAGACACCATAAAATTCCAGGAGCTCCTAGATCAACACAAGCTAGTAGACATAGAGAATGACAACGACACCTTCACCTGGAGTCACAAGTGAACGGGACCCCAAAAAATCACCTGCAGGCTCAATCGATTTCTTCTCTTGGAGACCCTTCTCTTGGAAGGCCCCATAATAGAGTCCAACATCCTCCCCAAAGCAGGCTCAGACCATTGGTCGGTTTAGCTTTAGGTTTATACTATGGTCTCCCCAAAGCTCAAACCCTTCAAATTTGAAAAGTTTTAGCTTTCCCATCCGGACTTCCAAGAAATGGCTCATCACTGGTGAAACATGACTGAAATCCAGAAGGGAACCAAGATGTACTTCTTCTAGCAGAAGATGAAATAATTCAAGAAACAAGTGCAAAAGTGGAACAAAGAAGTCTTCGGAAACATTTCCCAAGAAAGAAAACTCCTAGAACAGAAGCTCAAATCCCTACAGAAGTAGGCTATTCAAATTGGGTACACCCAAATTCAACAACAAGAGGAGAAACACATCAAGCAACTACTGGAAGAATGGATCAAACAGGAAGAAATTCTCTAGAGACAGAAATCCAGGGTTCAATGGCTCAAAGAAGGGGAAACAAACACAATTTGTTTCCATCACTCTATGATCCACAAGCACTTTATAAACCACATAACAAAGCTGGAAAACGCTCAAGGCACCACCCTTCTCTCCCACCAAGACATCACGTAGGAGCTCACTGGCTTCTACAAAGACCTCCTCTCAGAGCGCCCAAAGGATTGTGCTGAGGCAATCGAAAGGGTGACAACCAACATCCCAACACTCATTACCCAGGAAGAAAAAAAGGCCCTCATGACTCCCATAAGCTAGGTGGAAGTAGATCAGGACATACAGGAGCTACCCACAGGCAAGGTTCCAGGCCTACATGGTTTCACAATGAACTTCTTCCACTCTTGTTGGCCAATGTTAAGAGAAGAAGTATGGAAACTAGTTGAGGAATCCTGCAGCTTTGGAAAATTCCTCCCAGCCCTTAATGCCACCTTCCTCACCCTGATACCCAAAGAGGAGAGGGTCACCAAAACAAATAATTTTAGACCCATAACGCTCTACAATGTGATCTACAAAATTATCTCTAAATTCATAGATCTCAGACTCAAACCAATCCCCCCTTCATCATCTCAAAGGAGCAATCGGGGTACGTTGAAGGAAGACAAATCATGGAAACTGTCATTATGGTCCACGAGGTTATCCACTTGCTCAAAAGAACATGCACTCTAGGTATGATTCTAAAGCTTGATATCTCCAAAGATTTTGATAAACTAAGTTGGCATTACATAAGAGTTGTCTTAACATCCTTTGGCTTCAGTACCAACTGGAAAGAATGGATCATGAACCTCATCACCTCAAACTTGTTCTCAATCATGGTTAATGGAACCCCCTCTCAACCCTTCTCTCCCTCTCGGGGAATAAGGCAAGGCGACCCTCTTTCCCCTTTTCTCTTTGTAATAATGGAGGAGAGCCTGGGACGCTATCTCCATTGAAAACGGATCCCTCCAAGGCCTCCCTCTCCATGGGCTTCAACTTGCGGCCTCACACAGTCAATTCGTGGATGACACCATGCTCATGAACACCCCCATGATGCAAGAAGATAACAAGCTCAGCTCCATCCTCTATGATTTCAACGAAGACACTGATACTTCCTTCAACCTGGCTAAATCGCAATTGTTATTCTTCAATAGACCAGAGGCCATCCAATAGCATATCTCCTAGATTTTATATATTCATGTATGCACCCTACCTACTCAATATTTAGGCCTCCCCCTTTCGGACTCAGCAGCCCGCAACCTTTCGTGGGACTCCCTCATGCTCTCCATTTCCAATCGTCTCAGCACCTAGAACTTCCACTCCCTCAACCTCCTAGCTAGAACTACCCTCCTAAAGTCCATTCTCCAAGCCATACCTGCCTACCTCTTCTCTTCTCTAGCAACCCCTCAATCTGTAATAAAGAAAATTTGAAATCTACAAAGGAACTTCCTCTAGCATGGTCACAACCTAGACAAATAATTGGCGCTGGTCAACTGGGACAAAGTCTGGAAACCAAAATATATCAGAGGCATGGGCCTTCGTGACCCAGGAAAACTCAACAACATAATGGGAGCTAAAATCTGGTGGAGATGGATCAAAACCCCATAGAAATATGGGCCAGGCCTTGGAAACAAAAATATGCGTCAGATATTCAACAAGCCCACTGGATCAGGATGCAGGACAAAATACAAGGCTCCAACATTTGGAACGCAGCTTGGAGGAACATACCACTTATCCAGGAACATGCCTTCTGGAAAATCTGCAATGGTCAAAACTCCCTGTTCTAGACTAACTCCTAGAAACAGATGTCACCCCTCCAGTTAGACGAGAATATGCTACACTATGAAAATCAGATACAAAATCTAACCACCTCCAAAGTAGCTGACATGTGGGTGCCCCCCCCAAACAACTCTCCCTGGAGAACATGGAAATCCACACATCAGGATTTATAGGCAGTAGAAAAATGCAACCTGCAGAACTGGATGCAAGCAATTTCCCCATGAAGAATATGCGCAAGAAACGATCCCGACATTCTACGATGGGGGAACTCACCTCATGAAAACTTCACTCTCATAGAAGGATACGCTCTACATGAAGATTTTCAATATCTTCCAAAGGACCCCATCTGGACCATAGTTTGGAAAGCCAAGTTTTGGCCTAAAATCTCCATGTTCCTCTGGATCATTCTCTAGAACAAGATCCTAACCTAGGACAATCTCTATAAGAGGGGCTTTATTGGCCCCTCGATTTGCCATCTCTGTCATTAGCAAGCAGAAACCATGGAGCACCTCCTAAATAATTGCACCATCAATGTCTAAATATGGGACCATGCCACACATCTCTTGTGAAGAACTCAGCGAGATAAATGCAACATCATAAACACAATCAGAGATTGGGGATTAGGACCCTACAAAAGAGGACTCCTGAACAGAATCTGGAAACTCCTACTAGGCTTCATAGTTTTACAACTCTGTAAATAAAGAAAGAGAAGAGTCTTTCACTCACATCCCTCCCCCCCTGCCAACATCTAGTCCGCCATTCACTCTCACCTCCAAGAAACCCTCCAAATCCATCCTTGGACCAAAGAATACCTCCCCACTGACCCCTCAGAGACCTTGATTTTAAATTCCTGGGGCCTCACGCTCTCCTCCTCCACTTATCTTCCCCAACTCCCTCCCTCCTCCCTAACCATCAGCCCCTCAATTTGGTCTCCCCCTCTACTAAGGTTTCACAAAATCAACTTAGATAGAGCTTCTAAAGACAATCCAGGCCCCTTCGGGGCGAGATCAGTGATAAGGGACAACCAAGGCCAAATCCACAACATTACAGCCGAAAACCTCGGCTTCGACACCAATAACGCGATGGAAATATAGGGTCTAATCAGAGAAGTTCAACTAGCCCCGAACCATACTCTCACTTGCCTCGTCTTCGAAGTACACTCCAAAGTCATAATTGAGCTAGCTTCCAAAATCCTCAATGGAAGGAATCCGAAAAATATCACCCCCAGTTGGCGCCTGTTGGGCCCCCTCCACAACTTTCGATCAATACTCAAACCCTCTCTAACTATTATCACCTCTCATGTGAGACGTGATGAAAATAGAGTGGCAGACAATCTAGCCAATGTAGGAGTGGACCTCAAGCAATAGATCAGCCTCACAAACTCCAGGAGGCCCCAGAACTCAACAATCTGGATTCACTGCAAAGAGTTGGCCTGAAGGGACCACCCACACCCGGATGGGGTGCCACTTGGAACAAGAAGGGGCACAGATGGCATGGACTAGTTGGGGGAGTTATTACCCCATGCTGCCACCCCCAACGTATTAACTTCCCATGGAATACACCATGCGGAGAGTTAATTCAGTGCGCCTGACGGAGCTCTCAGATGAGCGATCCAACTATGCTACTAGTACCAGTCACTTGCATCAGTCCTGTCAGCATTCAATGGCTATGGGATAGGCATCTCTGGCTCCTCACAGAGTTAAAGGCAACCATTACATGCATTTCTTCTTGTTTTTCACCTGGCATGCTCACCACACAGAGCTCTTTGGCCCTCACAAACTTCCTGGCTTCATAGCTTGTACCATGTGCATCCTCCTAGCCTCATTTTTCCACCACCATCCCCCCACTACCCCCTCTCACCCCCTCCACCCCTTTGTTCCTCCCACCATGCCCCGAGAGCATTGGAAGCCCAGGAGTGGCACCAGAAAAATGAATGTCCTCTCTCGGGCCACCAGACTCACTACCTCTCAATGAGCTCTAATTTCTCATTTCAGTTGTTCCCATAGCTCCACCAGGAGCACTCAGAAAACCTTGCGCACTCTGAAAATGGGGACCACGTCCTCCTCAGCACACTCTCCACCGATGCCTCTGCATTATCAAGTTAGCACTATGAAGGAAGAGGCACCTCCTCCGCTTTTGCACCCTAGCCTCACCATTGTCAAAGAGGAGGTGCCACCTCTAGTTTTTCATCTAGGCCTGAGCTTGGTGAACGTGACAACACCACCCTTAGAGGTGCGCCTCTCCACTACCACCATCCTTCTTCCCCCCCCCAGTTCTCAGGTCGGGTGAGCCTTACTATGGGGATGACAGCTATATTGTGGAGGGGAAAATCCCTCCAAGATAGCAATTGAAAAGTGCAAGGAAAGATTCAAGAACAACGGAAGACAAAGGAATGGAGAAGGGAGAAGAGAGCTCGCACTCTGCCTATCATCTAGTAGAGGAGCATCTTGAGATCCTCTTCAACATCTGTTAGCAACAGGATGAACATCTGCATGGCCAAGGGATCATCAATCAACAACTGGACTTGTTTCTTAAGGCATTCACAGATGCTCCAGCGCAAGCCCGATGTCCAACTTGCAAGCAAAGATTCACCCTGGCATACACCTCTCATGGATATCCAGGTTCTCTAATGGCATGACGCGACTCACCCCAGGTCCCAGTTTTTTGTTAATTACAGATATATAGTAGATAGTGATAAGATAACTTTCACTCTCTCTTTTGGTTGTGCAATTCTCTCAGTAATGGCGACTCTGAATGAGGCCAGCCCTAGGTTAGATAGATGGAACATGGTTCATGTAGATACTAGCAATTCTCTACTCAATTTTTGTAAAATATTTTTCAGACATGATAGACACATTATCGCTTGGAGCCACCTGTTTTGGTTTCCCTCCTGTGGCGGAACATGTGATTGTCAAGCGTCGCCAAGTTGTAAACTTGTGATTTAATATAAGGTCCTTCTTTTACTCACAAAATAAATAAATAAATATCATATTCATTATTAATATGTGATAATGTTTTGTTAAATTTTATTCAATTAATTATTCACATTTATTTTCATTTTTCATTTTTCATGTCTAGCTTGTTCTGTGATATACATTTTGCACCCAACAATTCCAGAGTGCCGCAGGTTCACATTTATATTAACATCATATTTAGTATTATAGAATATTATAACATTGTACTAAGATTTATAGTAATTTATATAATGCTATAATACTTTTTACTTAAAAAATAGTATAAACAATTATTTAAATGGTATTCATTATTAACATGTGATTAGGTTTTGTTAAATTTTATTCAATTAATTATTCATATTTATTTTTATTTTTCATTTTTCATATCGATCTTGTTTTGTGATATACATCTTGCACCCAACACTGTTGTCCTATACATTTTGCACCCAACAATTCCAGACGTGTGGGTTCACATTTATAGGCATGCTACTACAGACCACAGCATGAGATTTAGTAATTTATAGAATATTATAACATTGTACCAATATTTATAGTAATTTATATAATGTTATAACACTTTTTACTTAAAGAATAGTATAAACAATTATTTGAACTTTATTCAGTATTATTTTTAATGTTTTTAAATGTAAATTTGAAATTTTGGAATTTTGATTTTGTTTATGATAATAAAGGTTTGTACCTAGAAATTGTTGAAATGGATATATACTTGTATATACTATTTTATATTAATATTAATAAATAAAATATAAAGTAAAATTAATGATATCTATACTATAATATTAATATTAAATATAGTATTCATTATTAATATGTGATAATGTTTTGTTAAATTTTATTCAATTAATTATTCATATTTATTTTTTATTTTTATTTTTCATGTCCTAGTGTTCCTTGATATATATTTTGCACCCAACACTTTTGTCATATACATTTTGCACCCAACAATTACAGACTACCGAGTAGTACCGACAACAACATCAAATTTAATAATTTATAGAATATTACAACACTGTACCAAAATTTATAGTAATTTATATAATACTATAACACTTTTTACTTAAAGAATAATATAAGCAATTATTTAAATTTTATTCAATATTATTTTTAATTTTTTTAAATGTAAATTTGAAATTTTGGAATTTTGATTTTCTTCATGATAATAAAGGTTTGTACCTAGAAATTGTTAAAATGGATACATAGTTGTATACATTATTTTATATTAATATTAATAAATAAACTATAAAATAATTAATGATATCTATCATATAATATTAATATTAAATATGATATTCATTATTAATATGTGATAATGTTCTCTTAAATTTTATTCAATTAATTATTCATATTTATTTTTATTTTTCATTTTTCATGTCCACCTTGTTCAATGATATACATCTTGCACCCAACACTTCCTTTCACCTTCACATTTATAGTCATTCTTATGTATCAGGAGTCCGACGAACCCAACATGAAATTTAGTAATTTATAGAATATTATAACATTTTACCAAGATTTAAAAATTAAATTAATGATATCTATCCTATAATATTAATATTAAATATAGTATTCATTATTAATATGTGAGAATGTTTTGTTAAATTTTATTCAATTAATTATTCATTTTTATTTTTATTTTTCATTTTTCATGTCATGGGCAACATGAGATTCAATAATTTATAGAATATTTTAACATTGTACCAAGATTTATAGTAATTTATATAATGTTATAACACTTTTTACTTTAAGAATAATATAAACAATTATTTAAATTTTATTCAATATTATTTTTAATGTTTTTAAATGTAAATTTGGAATTTTGGAATTTTGATTTTGTTTGTAATAATAAAGGTTTGTACATAGAAATTGATCATTCTTGACTATAGAGTTAAAATGGATATATACTTGTATATATTATTTTATATTAATATTAATAAATAAACTATAAAGTAAAATTAATATCTATCATATAATATTAATATTAAATATCATATTCATTATTAATGTGATAATGTTTTGTTAAATTTTATTCAATTAGTTATTCATATTTATTTTTATTTTTCATTTTTCATGTCACACTTGTTCCTTGATATAATAATAATCTATTTTTAAGGTCACTGCCAAGCCACACCAAATTGGTGTATAAGACCCCCTTGTTTGTGGGACAAGGGACTGCCCTCCACCCAGTGATTTGACTCGTAATGACTACTGAGGTATACATACCCTCCCCCCCTCTGGATTTGAACTTGTAACCTCTTAAGAGGAAAAACATGTTCTTAACCATGAAGTCCACTTAGGTTGTATTACAACTTGCACCCAACACTTTTGTCATATACATTTTGCACTCAACAATTCTGGACTCCCGCGTTGAGGAACTATGGTTCACATTTACAGTCATGCTAATGTATCTAGATATGCATTTTGCACCATAACATTTAGTAATTTATAGAATAATATAACATTGTACCAAGATTTATAGTAATTTATATAATGTTATAACACTTTTTACTTAAATAATAGTATAAACAATTATTTAAATTTACTAAATATTATTTTTAATGTTTTAAAATATAAATTTGAAATTTTGGAATTGTGATTTTGTTTATGACAATAAAGGTTTGTATCTGACTTTAGAGTTAAAATGGATATATACTTGTATATACTATTTTATATTATTATTAATAAATAAACTATAAAGTAAGATTAATGATATCTATAATATAATATTAATATTAAATTTCTTATTCATTATTAATATGTGATAATGTTTTGTTAAATTTTATTCAATTAATTATTCATATGTATTTTTATTTTTCATTTTTCTTCATTTTTAGTGTTTAGACCTTAGACCACTGGAACTAGCAAACTTCACTATACCCTATACGATGGTTCACAACTTTCGGAAAAATGACTAAGTAATGAGAAAGATAAAATAGAGGGAAAAAAGAAACTGGAAATTGGTTAGGTATAGAAGACGGAAAAGAAGATAAAATAGAGGGAAAAAAGAGACTGGAAATTGGTTAGGTATAGAAAACGGAAAAGATAAATACACATAAAAATATAAATATTGAGCTATTGCACCAAAGGAAATGAAATGCACATATAAAAATATAGTAGAGTAAAATAGATGTGACACCGTGAGCGGGTTGACAGACTCACGGTTGGCGAACTCGCGGGTTCACATTTATAGTTATGCTTATGTATCACGAGTCTGAGGGTTGGTCGACTCGGGGGTTCAAATTTATAGTCATGTTTATGTATCACGAGTCTGGCACGCAACCTGAGATTTAGTAATTTATAGAATATTATAACAATGTACCAAGATTTATAGTAATTTATATAATGCTATAACATTTTTTTACTTAAATAATAATATAAACAATTATTTAAATTCTATTCAATATTATTTTTAATGTTTTTAAATGTAAATTTGGAACTTTGGAATTTTGATTTTGTTTATGATAATAAAGGTTTGTACATAGAAATTGATCATTCTTGACTCTAGAGTTAAAATGGATATATACTTGTATATACTATTTTATATTAATATTAATAAATAAACTATAAAGTAAAATTAATAATATCTATCCTATAATATTAATATTAAATTCGTATTCATTATTAATATGTGATAATGTTTTGTTAAATTTTATTCAAATAATTATTCATATTTATTTTTATTTTTTATTTTTCATGTTCTCTGTGTTTGGTGATATACATCTTGCACCCAACACTTCCCTCATATACATTTTGCACCTAACAATTCTGTGATACACATTTTGCAGACAACAATTCAGTCATTTGCAATTCGAACTAGCAAGCTTTAGTATACCGAGGTTCACAACTTACTGAAAAACTACTAAGTAACCAGATAAAGTAGAATTAAATAGATGTGACAGGGTGTATCAAGAGTCCCTCGACATTTATAGCCATGCTTATGTATCAAGAGTCCCTCAACATGAGATTTAGTAATATATAGAATATTATAATATTTTACCAAGATTTATAGTAATTTATATAATGCTATAACATTTTTTACTTAAAGAATAGTATAAACAATTATTTAAATTTTATTCAATTTTATTTTTATGTTTTTAAACAATTATTTAAATTTTATTCAATATTATTTTTAATGTTGTTAAATGTAAATTTGGAATTTTGATTTTGTTGTGATAGAATGTCTAAATGAAACTTTTAAATTTATGAAACATTAAGAATATAGACCATGAAAATTTTCTAAATTTGTGAGGCACTGAAACACTAGTTTTTATGAAATAATTGATGAAACAACACCTAAAAACCTTTTAAAATTTTTGAAATAATTTTTGAAACACCAACACATGAAACTTTTAAATTTTTGAAAGACTAAGATTATACACCATGAAAAATTTATAAATTTATGAGGCACCAAGATTATACACGGAAACACTAAGTGTATACACGATGAAGAAATTCTAAATTTCTGAGACACGAAGATTATACACCTTGAAATTTTTTATGAATTTATGAAATAATTTCTGAAACAACACTTAAAAAACTTTTAAATTTTTGAAACACCAAGGTTATACACCATGCAAAATTTCTAAATTTCAGAGGCTCCAAGATTATACACCTTGAAAAAATTATTTCACACCAATATTATACAGACCCAACAACTCAAATATGCAATTACCAAATTTCCTAAATTTCAATTGAAGTAAACTGATTAAAAAATGTGCTCTTAATAAAAATAGGTAGGGCATTAATAGTACTTATTTAAATACTATTACATTTATATAATGTGCTTAATTTTAATATTATAACATTTTACCAAGATTTATAGTAATTTATACATAGAAACATTAAATTTATACACTATGAAAATTTTCTAAATTTCTGAGACACCAAGATTATATACCTTGAAAAAAAATTTGAAGCAACACATAAAAAACTTTTAAATTTTTGAAACACTAAGATTATACAGTATGCAAAAATTTTAAATTTCTAGGCACTAAGATTATACAGACCCAACAAATCAATTATGCAATTACAGTAATTACAGTCAGAAATTTCTAAACTTGATTAAAAAATGTGTCATGTTAAAAACAAAGGTAGGGCATTTACAATACTTCTTTAAATACTATTACATTTATATACCCTGCTTACTTTTAAAAACGAAAGTAAATCAGTCCACCATGCTCCCACACATTCATGCCACACTTTGATGTACAGATCATGTCTTAAAGGCATGATATGTCATTTAAAGGCATCAGGGTTGGAGACATTGGACTTACTGGAAATATACATTCCATTAGTGTCAAATTTTCCTATGAAACTATAGTTTTGATAGCGTATGAAGCAGATAAAATCCCAAGTTCTACCGCCAATGACATTCTCACATTTTTATGGGACAATAGTTGTTGCATCTTGTGATACAAAACAACAGGTCCAACTGCAGATGTAGGAAACCAACCTTGCAAAGTTGAAGCAAACAAGGGTATAGGATCTTAACCCTGCAAACTGCAAGAACAGGTCTAACTGCCCAAGTTCACTAGAGACAAGATTGTATCCAAAAATCGGAGGAAAATGTATTGTAACATGCATGTTAAGTAAACATTTAAGGCTATGAGACCTGTTAGGTAAACATTTAAGAAATAATGCATGTGGCAGACCTCTTTACGTACGTTAAGTACTTAATAATAATAATAAATATAAATAATAATAATAATAACAATAGTACAACAAACATAAAATATTTATAATTAACAAAACTTAGGATAAATTTAGCTAGAAGAAAATGATAAGACAAACATTCAAACTAATGCTAGCATTAATCCACCTTCAAGCAATGCATAAGAAAATATATGATTCAGAAAGACCGCATATGATCAAAAATTTTGGATGTGCTAACATATAAAAAATTGGGAATAACGAAGCCAACAATAAGACCTCCAATCTGTTATCCAATTAGATCATGACATATATGGTATTTTTTATTATATAAAAATCAATGTTTTTAGTTCCCTAGTTCTAACAATAGATATTATGCAAATATTTGTGGTCAAAGAACAAACTAGTATGAAGTCAATGAATTATCGATCGCTATAGTTCCTCTACGCCTTCACCTTCGACAGGGACTAATAACCACAACATATAAAATACCATGGACATTTTAATCAAACACAAAGTTTATAATACAATTTTTTTTTGTTCAGTACACATTTACTATGTAAACGCACCTTCAAAGTATGAATATATTAATTTCTAATTTTTGAAAAGTATCTAATTTTTGCTACTTATATGATTTGAATTTATCGTCTCACTGCCTCTTAAATGCCTCTGTAAATATTTTGATTTCGTCTAGCATTCTATGAGTATCATATAGGTCATCTATAATAGTCATCATTGTACTAAGTTTTGTGAAGGAAATTCTGCTCAAAGAAAAGTGTGGCTCAAATGTCCTTATAACTACCATAAACTATAGTTCCATAAAGTGCAGTTCCACGTGGCGCTTCCAATATCAATTCAACTGCACTATACCGGAGTCTCTCAACCAACTATGCACATAATAATAATACGTAAAATTCCATGTGATGCTTCCCATCGCAATTCAATTGCACTATACCCGAGTCTCTTAGCCACCTATGCACATGCACTATACCCGAGTCTCTCAACCACCTATGCACGTAATAATAATAATGCAGAATGTCATGGCAGACTTTGTTAATTTTTTCTCATCCTTCAAGTTTCTTCAACCTCGTATCCACCTTGAAGTCATTCGCATCTAGGCCTGGCCTGTCATCAAAGTTGAGGAGCTTAGTTAGCAACATATACCAAGCTATAATTGTCATAGCATTGGTCTCAGCAGGAATAATTGGCATTCATGCATGAAGATCTCAAATAAAGCTCATTGACATCTTCACAAATCTCAAATAAATCTTATTGACATCTTCACAAATCTCAACAAATCTCAAATAAAGCTTACTGGCATCCTCACAAATCTCAAATAGAGTTGATGAACATTCCTCACAAATGACTACCACATCTAGTGTTGCTGCGAGTGTCTTAATTAATATTAATTAAGCATTAATAAATGGGATCCACCTCAAGCGCCTCCATCCATATGTTCCCTGAAGCTTGGCATTCTCCTCCATAAAAGGTACATAGATTCATCCTTGATTCTGCACTTTTCTCTCTACTTCCAAATATTGTAACGTGTAGTCATGGTCAATATGAGCG
This sequence comes from Picea sitchensis, assembly GCA_010110895.2. NCBI lineage: Eukaryota > Viridiplantae > Streptophyta > Pinopsida > Pinales > Pinaceae > Picea > Picea sitchensis. Next base: position 81,667 of record SNQJ01S0062912.1, read on the forward strand.
AACTCAAACTTGACATGATATATGACAACAAGGCTATAATAAGATGTTAAAACAAAATAATGCATTTCCAAATATTGCAATGTGTGGTCATTGTCAATACGAGTGAACTTGACATTGTATATGACAACAAGGCTCTAACAACTGAATTTGACATTATCTATGACAACAAGGCTCTAACAAGGGAACTTGACATTATATATGACAACAAGGCTCTAAGAAGAGGTTAAAAAAGATTAATAGTGAGGTTGAAATTGGTTAATAGTGCACAAGTAGGGCTATGTGTATCTGGGTCACTTGTTTGGGTCAGTTAGCTAAATCACCTAGATTGCATCTCCTTCACATCTCTCATGAACACAAGGATTTTGGTACTCAGAAAAGGGAATTCACAATCCCAGTCATGATAGATTCCAATTGCAAGTTGTTGTCATTGAAACTAATCCTGCAACTAGAGTCTTCTCTATTTTGTGACTTCTAGTCCTTCTCCTTCCAATCACGACATATTCTAATTGCAAATTGTTGTCATTGAAACTAGCCCTGCAACTAGAGTCTTCTTTATTTTGTGACTTCTAATCCTTCCACGTTGTAGAGTCCATGCACTCAATGGAAACACTTCCCCAAAAGGCAGGGACTTGCTCAACATCTCGTCTTATTCAAATATATCATAGTCTTATTTATATTTCCCTACTGTTTATGAAAGACTCTCCATCATATTCCATATTACTATTTATGAAAGACTCTCCATCATATACCATATTTTAAGTCATTTTTAATTTCTTGCCTTCCCAAAAGCTTAAGCCAAACTCTATCGTTAAAAGAGTTTATGCCCAGACTAGACTTCATCGTGACTTTGATTTTAAGGTTTATTATAAAGTCACGATGATAAGAAATTAAAAACCTTGTTGTACATTCAAAGCGGATTACTAGTGCTTGATAGTTGTGATTTTTTTTGGAAGGCCCTGTAATTCACTTGCCATTACCATGGGTAAATA
>SNQJ01S0062913.1:0-21846 GCA_010110895.2 Picea sitchensis
CGCTTTTAGAGTTTTTGGAGATACCCCTGAATGTTGAAAATCTCCGGTTGCATGATGTCCTCTGTAAGGTGATGGAACCAAGACACTGCTGAAATGCAACCTATTTGTTATCCTTCCCATTGATCTTTGTATCTTAGTGCATTTCCAAATTTCCAAAACCAATCGGTGAAACCCTGAAAGATTTTCTGTCATTGGTTACATCGATCATCAAGATTTCCACATGCTTTGTAATTAGACCATTGTCTACTCTTCAGTAACATTACTTTGTAATTAAACAGAAATGCTAGTGAGTTAGATTGATGTCTACAACACCACATCATTATGCACTGTTGTATCAGATAGAAGAAATCTGATCTCAACTAACAGGGTAAGGATTTTAAGACTACTCGTTGATGTTCGTATTGGTTTAACCTCCCACGGCCTATGTAAACTATATTAATGATATGTCTAGGCTCACAAATTCAAGGACCTTCGGATAAGTTTGAATATTTTGGCTGGATGTCTAATAAAATTATTAATATGTTGTCGTCGGCTGCTACTTGTTTCCATCTGTTGCAAAAATTAATTGTTCGCTTATTGTACTTACTGTGGAGATAATATTTATATAGACTGCAAAATACAGACTACATCACATCCTTATACATTAAATAAAAACCATCTTCTCTAATCTAAAGTACTCATTACCATTAGATACAAAGTGTCAATGTTAAAAGACTATTAAAGCTATTAGGTGAGCGGTTGTGCCTCCAACTCTGTCAGATTCAAGGCCTCACGGTGAATTTTTGTTAGTGTACATTTGGTTATGTGATGATGGTTGCCACCGGAGACAAACGTAGGGGTACATAATTTCTCGATGCAATTTTCAGAATCTGGAGCAAACTTGGAAGCCTTTTGGTGTCTGCATCCTCAATTTGAACTCTGGGCTGAAGGAGTGAGGTGGGATCCTGTAGTTCAGTGCAACTTCATATCGGACAGATGTCAAACAAAATCTAAGCATGATGGCATGATGCTCAGAGTGTCTTCAGAATTGGAAGTTGGATTTTTTCTGCCTTGGTTCATGGAATACTAGTTAGGTTATTAAAAGAGGTATGAGGGAATATGATACATGAATTGTGAATTCTAGCATGTAATGTTTGTTTACTAAAAGCAATTGCAAAGTTAACAATTGTAAATTCTCCCTGGGATGCTGATGAAATTTCATCTTACGGGATATAAACACCTGTTAGTTGCAGGAGGCCAAACTATGTGGATTGTATACAGTTGTAGCACTCCTGATACAAAGGTTGCAGTTGCATATAGAGTTTGATGCACAAGATATTTTGGTTTAAAGGTTGTTGTTTTACAACACAAATTTAGTAATTCCTTGGGCTTCATACAAGCTCCATGCATAACTAGTTTTTGGTTTCAATTCATAGCCGCTATGGCCTTGCAGTTTGCATTCTAATTGAGTGACCTTTTCAATCTTTCTTTGTCTTGCATAGCTGATATCTTTTACAAAGCACTGAAGCATAAGTTTGACATTTTTCTCTTTATATCAGTTTCAGATAAGATAGAATGGAAAGTGGGAAGATTTTTTGAGCTAGCCAGAACTCATGGCTGTCTGAGGGTATTTAATTTTTATGTAAGCTTTATTGGCTTATTTTTTTTTAATTCCAAAACTGACTTAAATGTCAATCAGCAGCATGCATGCTTATGGAAAAGGACATGTAATCATGGAAAGTTTAACTGACCTACTACTACACCTCCAAATTCCATACTTATTGATGCCAAGGTTGTTGGTGGAAGGTAATTGAAACTAGTCTGGTTTTTGTTAGACTCCATTGCCCTCGATATATTCTCTGCTTATCATACAAAGTTTACGATATTACTAACCTGGATGGTGCACAGGACAAGTAAATTGTAAGTTCATATTAAAAAGCAACTTGGATGCATAAATTCATCTACAATTTCATATCATATAAACAACTAAAAAAGATAACAAGTTTCTAGGGTGGGCACACAAAGATCATTTTATTACTGTGCTTACCAAAGATTCTGATATTGTCCAAGGAAAATATATCATCAACACCTTGGATTAAGCTCATTAGTCTACCCGAAACTAATCACGTACTGGTGCAGTAATCTTCCCAGCCATCTTATGGTTATCAAAACACCTCTATGCACTTATTTTTTCTTCCTAACATGCCTGAAATCCATCTTCCCTAATATGCCCTCCAGATGATCCACTAAATTGCGAATTAATGCTTGCTCCAACTCTTCCAAGTACTTGTGTCATCCATTTTTACCGTACAGGCATTAATTTCATAAGTGCCAGCTGCTATATTCCTAAATTTGAACCACTTTAGATGATTTTCACCCCACACCCCATACGTAGTAGTACTGTATTGGTATAACACTACCCACAACTTCTTGGCTATATACTCTGCATTGTGTACTTAATTTCAAATGAAAGGGTATCACATTCATCTAATCCTTTCATGATAAAAAGTTGAAAATCTAATCCTTTACTGATGAAAAGTTGAAAGTAAGTGAAAAATAGTTAGTATACTTCAATTGACAAGAAGAAATCGGGTCATTGACAAGAAGTGGAAAAAAGTTAGTATATAGAAATTAATAATATTCTATTATATTTTGTCATTTCAAATATAACTTATATGATGGGTTATATATTTTTTTTCTAAAAATTTAGTACTCTTGTTTCGTGGGAGAATTCAAAAATATTAGAAATAACAATATAAAGCTTTATACACAAATGTCATAACCAAACATTTTTTGTGGACACTATTTAAGAGAGGATTAAGAGTATTTGTTTTATGCATCCATATGATGCATGATGATTGCATTTGGGCTGCATATCTCGATCATATCACAATTATTCTTGGGGAATTAATGTCCTTTAAACTCATTCAAATCCACAACTAGACTATGCACTTACCAAATCCAATGCATGAATTCAGAACTATCTAATGGTCTCCATTTCATTATGCCACTTAACAAAATAGAGGCCCCTATGAAGTGGAGCCCCCTGGAAACGCCACCTTCTTGAGTAAGATCCTACATATTGAGCAGTACCATTTTGAGATCCATAAAACAGTTGTTGTAAGGTCAAATAGGCAAGTTCTATACTATATAGTGGGGAAAATTTTTCATAGGGTTGTCTTCTTTGCCGACATAGATTCATGCATAGTTTCTAAATGGTAATTTTCTACTTGTATCTTGTTCAACCCGACCACTTAATCCGAGGAGGATTGGCTAGAGCTTTGGTGTTGACATTCATCTATTTAATGTAATCTCATAGCTCTTCTATGGGTTACTCTCACTTTATACACATAGAGTTCCTGTATGTCTTGATGAGAAAATGTTATGATTATGACTTGTTCTGAGGTACTAGATAGGAAAAATGTTGAAGGTGAATCAGAAATATTTAGAACAAGATTAGGCGTGTAGCTTCAAGAAGAAAGATATTGTCTATTCATCAACAGCGAACAATAATCTGTCAATGATGCGGTGCTCAAAATATGTATGAGAATTGTTGAGTGAATGTGTGCCTCTTGTTCTTCATCATTTGGCTGAATTCAAAGACCATCCTTATTAATAGATTGTTGTCATAAATGATGATGAAGCTTTGAACTAAATGAAATGGAGATGCAATATCCCACTTGGTTTGAGAGTGAAAGGAGAGATAGCATGGATGTTGAAGTGACTGAATCTAAAGTGTGCATTGAAGGTTGCAAATAAGTTTTGTTTTAGTTGTCGTAAATTTAATTTTGAAGAAAATGTTAATGAAGCGGAAGAAATTTCCATTTATGTTGTCACTAGCTGACACCTATATGACTTACTCCTCCTCCTTTGGGCTTGGAATGACTGTTAGGTCTTGATATTGATATTGAATTTTTTTTAAAATACCACCTACAAGGTAGTGGCGTCTTTCACTCTTCCCATCGATATTGCCGAAACCGAGGGCGATCTCTTTTCCACACTCCAAGATTGTGGCTCCCCATAGAAGCCGCGTCCGGGCTATGTGCTCTAGCCCGTCATCATTGCCACTGATGGAAGTTATCTCTTCGGCGTTGAAGGTCGCCATCCCCACCTTGAGCGATCTCTTTGCCTTGCGTCAGAACATCTCCACTTCTTTGCGTTTGAAATATTCGGTCTTGCCACCTCGACGTCTCACTTGCCGTTTTCAGCGTCTCACTTACCCGCGTTTGAGAACATTGGGTACGCATTTACAGCGTCTGCGGCGTTTGGCGTCGATCTTTCCACGTTTACCAGCGTCTCTCGCCACGTTTACGCGTCTCTCACTACGCCAATTTGGCTGTCGCTCTTGCCGTTTTCCAGCGTCTCTCTTACTGCGTTTACCAGCGTCTCTCGACATTTGAAAGCGTTGGGTAACTCCGTACAGCGTCTCCTGCTCCGTTTGAGCGTCGCCAGAGAAGACAAAATTGAGTCATGGAAAAGCAGCGTCATGTGAAACGGCGTTTGAGAGTCTGGCTGTCGGTCTTCGACAATAGAAGAATTAGCAATTCCGTCGAATCGCCCGTGGTGTTAAAATAACAGTAGTGAATGTGGTGAGGGGTTTTGCTATTTTTGAGAATCCTATTACACAAATCTCCTCCGATAATAACCTACTAGCCCCATAGGCCACCTCGCCTCTGGGCATTTTTTGTGCCCGGCATTCCATAATGTCTAACACCTTTTGGGTCCACCAGATTCAACCTCACTTTGAAATAATGCTGTGAAGCCTCGCGTAATTAGTTTCTCTCTAGAATAAGGAACACTTCGACAACTTTTCTTACAATTTGTTCTCTCTAAGTCATTAAAATACCACTCATAAGTGTTCCTCATGTTCTCTTTCATTCTTTAAATAGATGAGGATGTCATAGAAAGACTTGTGTACAAAACAGTCTAAGTACTACCGGAATCTGTAGTTCATGGCGGGCTCATGAATACTCGACATTGGTCAATCGAAGGTACTATATGTGGCCAGAACTTCGTAATGTAAACCAGATTCAAAAGGAAATTTTAGGAATATCAACTTCCTTAATCCTTATTGGTGATACCTTGATCGCAATTCAATTTTTGAGAATATTGTTGCTCCTTTCATCGTCAGACAGGTCTCATCTATTTGCGGCGATGGGTACTATTTTCACTATAGCATGGTCAGGTCTGTAATATCTGGTGGCAAGAACCATCCTTCTGTTCACAAATGTGGTGCACCCAAGGTGAGACAACTTGGGCCTTATTATCCTAATTCCCAATAACTCCTTCAATTGCGTTGCATCTCACAAAGGATTACGGTGTTGTCGTCAATCAGTCTTGAAATTTTATTCGCACCGGTTTTTAGCTCAATAGTAAAAATCAATCTCCCTATCAGGAGGTAACCCTAGAAACTCACTTGGAAAAACATCTTTAAATTACGACGCGAGATCTTGCGTCCAGGAGAGTCCTTTCGCACAAATTTCAACTGCTTCTAGCGGCATAAAGTCGATAGCCTCGCCACCATTTGACTTCATAGTTGAGATAGTGTAGAGACGCGACCTCATTACCATGGATCTCAGCGGCCTTCCTTAAAATCATCTACGCGAGCACCCTTTTGCGAAACAATCTACCAAATCTTGATGAGCTAAACCAATCCATTCCAATGATTAGGTCAATACGGCCAGAAGCGTTGGCGTATACCTTCAAGTTAGCACCACTCCGGGTATGCTAGACAATTATTAACTCTAGGTCCTACCGCTTGTATTTCCCCCGAAGCTATCTCTACTTGTTTAAAGTCATCATTGATGCGTAAAGTACCAACCCACTCTTTCTAATGGAATGGTGAAATGAAACTATCACGTAGCTTTGAGAATCAAATAAAATCTTAACACGATTGATATGGTGCATGCGATGACTCCACCACCATGGATTGATGTTTGATTGGGCTGTGATAAATGTTAATTAATCGGTGTACCTTGCTCTTACAATCAGGGCCTTTTCATCTCTAACAAATCAGTTATGTAACCTCACAGAATCCATCTTTGTGTGGGGTCCTCACATCCCCTGATAGGTAACATGAGATTAGACACGCACATTTTGTTCTATGATGATTGTCATCACGAGAATGGGTTCACCTTCCCTGGAACCCACGCCCCTCTTGGTACGCTCTCACGGGATGGTTGTGGACTGCGTCTGTTAATTGTTGATGAGCGAATTCTACACTTGTTTCCATTGAAATCCCTATGGCTATTACAGTGGCAGGTGAGACTCTATGGAGTGGCGCCAGGCCTACTGCAGAATGTCTAGGGGCCTTCCTATGAATCCATGATGATCGCCAGGTTGGTCTCATGTACCTCAGTTAAGTTCACCATGTGTTTCTCTACGCATAGCCGCATTTTTCCCGCATTTAAAAATCACCGAAGACAATTTCACATCTTTCCGCAGCCCATACATCTTTGCGGTTCAACGATGAACAAAGCATGCTATTGTCGTTGGTCATTATCCATACTGAGCATATTTAAACTTAATTCCGCAAACCCAATATTATATTCTTCTACGATCCTATTTCCTTGTACTACAGCATGAAATGATCCCACCTGTTATTCCTCATAATGGATTGGTAGGGCGTATTTTCTTTGAACTGCCTCCTCTCGAGAAAAGTTCCCAAGACATGGTCAATGCGGGGTAAGATGATTACCTTTCTAGGTTGACTATGTCGTCGCTGAAGTGGACACATAGTCTCATAAAATGAAACACCTTGTCATGCCATCACCAATACTTTCGATGGATTTCATTGTTAGACCCAATGACTAAAAGTTTATCTTACGCAATTTACTCTGAAGTGATGTCTTGGTGGAGGACCTCCCCACGAATCCTCACGATGTACAGCATGCATTCGAATGGTAGGGGGATCCGCCCCGATCCTGGATTTTGAATCCCCTTTAAAGTCTGTTTTAGGCTTCCAAAGAGCAGTGAGAGCTAGTTGGGCGATGGTGGTAGCGGTGGTCCCTGCGGCAATTGCCCCTCTTGCCTCAATTTACTTGAGTCTAACAAATGTGGCAACATGATTTAGCTTTGCATCAACTGAAGTTGTCAGGGTGAGTTCAATGGCGTTTCACATTTGCGCAACTTAAACTAGAAAGCAGAGTTGAAGGCGGTAAGTTTTTTTTTACTTGTCCATAAGCGGATGTTACTCTCTTTAAAGGAATTGTGGCTAGGTTAGAGGGCTAAGAATCATCTAAGATTGATTTCTTCGCGTAAGAAAACTATTGACCCTATCCCTAGTAGTTATGCTAACATTGTACCACACTCGCCACAGTGCATCAGATTCCTTATATGGTGCTTTCTATTATACCCTATTCTATCCTTGATATTTCCATAACTGTATCAAAATCTGAAACTACTCTGGGACTTAATACCATGAAATTATAAAGTTACACTATTTATTACATTCATTAATCAAGGGGATGTATATTTGATTAATAATAATAGGTTTCAAACCAATTATTAACATTAAAAGTTTATAATGTTAATACGTTTTACTTTCGCGTCTCCTTATTGGGCTTGAATTAGTGGCTTTGGTAGTGGAATGGAATGAAAGGACTTGGCGCTTGGATCGATGAGTTGAGAATGGAACTTAGTTCTTGGTTAACTTGGATAATGGAAGGTTATACTTAGGGATAATACTTTGTTATATTAGTAATTTATTTATTTACATGTGAATTTATTTTACAAAAAGTGACAATATTGTTAATTAGTTGGTGTTTGGTCATTTCTTAAGGCTTGGGCTTGGGGGGTGAAATTAGATGGGTTCAAAACCCATGGATAAACTTATATATATATTTTTTAAACTTCATTATTATTATATATATATTATCTTTTTTTTAATTAACATTTTTTTTTTAAAATTTTATTTTTTTTTTTTTTTTTTTTTTTTTAATAATTTTAAAATAATTAATTAGAAGTAAATAAAAAATTAAATAAGGAAACTTAAAATAAATAATTAAAAAAACAATAATTTTTAATTTTTTTATTTGAAGTTAATCTTCAGGTGCATGAGGTCCATGTGCCCTCCTTCTCAGGGCTCTCATCCTCAACCCCAAGTTACTCTAGCCTTTCTCCCTCAGACCTAGCCTCTCTTCGACCCTTTTCATTCTTTTTTTCATCAAATGCTTTGTAGAGGTGAAGGATGAGGAATTCGGTGGCCATGGACATCTCCACCTTCGATTCGACCCAGTGTCCATGGTTTCCAAAGGTCTGAAGAGCATCGTGTCTGATGTGTTGCATTCCCTCGCTCCTCGGTATTGGTCTTGAGCAGTGGCTTGAATCGTAACGTGCTGTGTTTTGGAATCGTCTTGAGCAAATGAAAGTTTGCTCAAAATTGACTTGTTTGTTGTATGATATTGCGTAAATTTGTTTTTATGAAATAGTTAGGGTTTGGGTCTCATGCCCAATATTATATATATATTTGCAGATATAGATCTCCCCTTGTGGGATCTCCTCCTCATGGTGCCTTCTGTGTTGGTGCAACTTGGAGATTTGGAACTCATTTGAACTCTTTTTTTTTAATTTCGACAGGCCTAAAAGAAATATTTTATGATTTATTTATATTGTGTAGCACTTGAATAGGTCTATATTTCAATTCTCATGGAGTAACATGATATGTGGAAGACTTTGTCACTTGAACATGTCGAATTCTGCAAATTTTATAGGGGTAAATAATAGAGATATTTCTCAGGTTTTGTGTCCAAATCGTCTTTGCATTTTCGCAAATTTTATAGGGTAAATGGTAGAGATATTTCTCATGTTTTGGGTCCAAATCGTCTTTGCATTTCCAATTTCCATTCCTGAGCCGAGGTGGTGTCCGCACTCTATCAATTTCCTTGGCACCACTCCCTTCACCTACTATAAATATGGACGCGGCGCCAGGAGCGCGGGTAGCCACTCAGGTTTCTCACATCATGGGCCTCCAAATGAATGGGTTCACACAACTATTTTTTTTTTAACTAATAGTCATAGGAAACCCTTCTCAGAAATCAAGCTTGAATCCCCAGTCAATGGTCACGGAGAAGACTCGAAATTTTTTCCTCAAACCCTCTGCACAAAATATTATTTTTGACTGTTGTTGAGGTCTCTCTTCTTTGGTCTCGCATTCTACTATGTAGGTGGCCATTTGATTATTATTTACAGCGTAAGCCTCTAGCACTTTGGGCACTGGACTGTGTGCTTTCCCCTCTCAGTAAGTTACCGACTTATCTGAAATGTACAGTTCTATCCATTTATTTAGTATGCATTTTTTTTTGTTGAATAATATTCCCAAATATGTTTTGGGTCCTCTACATCCCCATGTTTTTCTTCTGTTGAATAATGGCACAATTTAGTTTTATTTCTAGATTCCATTAATTTTTCTGGTTTTTTGGTTTAGTTTTTCTTCTGGACGCATAGCGCTCTCTTTTGGCTTCTCCTTGTGACTCACGCTTGGTACTTGTTTCCTTGTGCATTGGTATTTGTGTGCAAACTTAGCAGTTGGTTCTTTGATCTTTGGTGTGGCTCCCTCTCCCTCTTCCAGCTGGATGAAGCCTCTTTGTTATTCTTCTTCGAGTTTGAGAATGAAACAGAGTCAAACGCATAGAGCAAGTTAACCTACTCCTTGTTGGCTCCTTCTGCCTCATGAGTTGAATTCCATGTGACTCGGTACTCAACTTTGATGCTTGAAACTTGGTGCTTAAGACTTGGATTTGACTTTGTTGTATTATGTTGTTGTGATTTGGCTCTTGACCCAACTCTTCATTGTATGATAATATAGAGATTGACTGAGGGCCAATATTTTTATTTTTGTATTCCATTAATGCACTCTGTTACACCTAAATACAATAACTTTCTCCCTCTTCCTTCGTGGTGCTTGGTCTCATGAAAAAACCAAAAATATCAATTTGAGTCTCCTTTCAGACCCAAGATGGGGAAGGTGTTCAACAACCTTCTCCTTCCTGACATGAAATCACATTCAGATTGAGTCACATATGTCCATGATTCATGGATAAATAAGTAACCTACCCAGGTGGTTGTTGGGATTTACTTTTTCTTCTTTCTGAAGAGTTAGATTAGAGCAATACTTTGTGTAGTAAGAGGCAGGAAATGTGGGCTGAGTGTGAGAATGTGATCTAATAAGCTATGTGATAATGTGAGATGAGTGTGAGAATGTGAGCTAAGCGAATGTGTCCTTGTGAGTGAGTTGGGCGAATGTTCAAGACCTGCATAGGCCAATATATTTATGTTTGAAATATATTATATAGGGTTAAAGTGTCCTTACGTAAAGAATGATTTCTTTTTTTGGTCTGTGAATGATTCCAAGGTAGTTTCAAAGTAAGTTTTATTATTATTATTTATTTATTTTTGTTATTGTATATATAATCCTCTATATAAATAAACTAGTATATATACTTTCATAATCTTTTGTTTATAATAAAATATTTCTGAATATAACTATTGTTTATATAGCTTTCATAAATTTTGGTTTAAAATAAAATATTTCTGAAGATAATTCTTGTTAATCCTTCCTTTGTGTAGGTGAGGATTAGTAGGATTAGTAAAGGTGGTTGGAAGATGGGAGTCTTCATAGGGTTTATGACCTGTAAATAAAAGGTTTCTAGGTTGTATATTAGGAGTTGTTTTTAGGGAACAATTTGCACAATTATGTGGGTGGTCAAGCCCTAGGTTCTACCTTTGAAACTAGTCTCTGATACCATATGTAAGGTCTCTTTCCGAATAGAGACTTATAAAATACAATCTAAAATAAAGAATAAATAAATTATACACTGTACCATTTAATAATCAACTTATAATCATAATATATTTAGCATAAATTTTATTTATGAACAACAGGAAAATAAACTTACGTGACAACCACATAATGCAGCATATTCATTAAAATACATACCTCTATCTAATGCTATTTTCCAAATCTTTGTCTTTCCTCACTGTTGCTCTGCCCAAACTCTGCCCAAAACTGAATCTTCCTCTCTGCCAGCTAGGAACAGAGCCTGTCCGGCTCCCTAGATCCAAGATTTCCTGAGGATTCCTGGCCCTCGAGCCCAAAACTCCCAGCAACCTGGTGCACCCCTGTAACAGTCCACCAAAACTTCCAAACTAGAAAATATCAAACCAACAAATACAGTCCTTCTCTCAAAATAATGCTTCCTCTCCCCAACATTTCATAATCCCCTTCTCTCGAAGGCCTCTGCCCCCTCATATCCCCCTCCCATTCACCGACTCCTACCTTCCTTTAATGCCACCCACCTTATCCCTCCATTCAATGCCCTTTCCCTTCATACATAAAGTTTTCTAATAATAAATTAAAAGTTATTAAGCCTTTAATGGGTTATCCAAACATTAAATGTGTTAATTAATCAATTAATTAATTAATCAACATATATTAAATAATAAATAAATAAATAAATAATATTATTAATAAATAATCATCATTTAACTAATACACATTAGGTCAGTTAATTATTCAGTTAACTATACTTGATAAACCTTAAGAAACTATTTAACTAGGGTTGTTACAATGTATTTCATGTTTCTTTATTTTAAAAATATGTTCATGACCCTACACATATGATTGATTGGAACTTGGTGTAGGTGGAACCAAAAGGTAAGTTCCAGGTGGAACCCTTTCATATTCTGGACTGGAGAGAAATAAAACTTTGGAACAAAGACGTCACTTAGGTAAAGGTGCACTAGAATAACTTTAGTCCTGAGGAGCCCACTTGGGAGTTAGAGGGAGATTTGCAGAAATCACATCCAATCCTGTTCCAAGAAATGAATGAACACCGAGGACATTGTTTTATTGAAGGGGGAAAGGATGTGACATCTCCAAAAATAAAGTATTTTTTGAAATTTAAAATTTGTTGGAAAATTATTTCGTTTTTAGTAAATTCGAATTTGGAATTTTTTTTCCATTTATGGCAATTCCAAATTTCGAATTTGATAAACTGTAATTAATTATTATGACTATTTGGCAAAGACCTGATCTGACCCAACTAAGTACTTTGACTATGACACTTGTATGTAAACATAATATTTATTTATTTATTGCAGGAGGACAAATGGGAAAAACGTGTTAAATTCAGCTAACCATGACTCCACGAGTGGGGAACATGTTGGAACTACATCTGGGATGACTTTTACAAGTGGAAAATCAAGGATTTGGCCATTGGCAGCCCCTAAAAATCATGGATTTAGAAAGTTGGGAAATTTCCCAAGGGAGGGAAGAAAGACTTAGGAAAAAATATTTAATGGATAAATAGCATATTTGAGGAGGTAGGATGATACCTAGTATGCTGGGGAAAAGGACTACTGGACACTTACTGTTATGAACACTGAACTTGAGTGTGAGGCAAGGAGAGGATTACAGATAGAAGAAACATTTTTGAAGAGGAGATTTCAAGTTATCCCTCATGGATTCATGGTCAGGCTAGGGGGTGAACAGGGAAAGTAATTTGGCAGCCTGGTTCTAAGGTCAGGAAGAATGTGGTTATTCCCTTTATCTTCCCGTAAACTGGTTTAGATATGTAATATCTTCCTTCTCTATTTTGAATGATCATATATATGATGTAGTGAACTCATTAAATGTGAATTGAAATTATGTTCCATCTCTTTGAATTAATTTGGTACAGTAGTAATGACCTCTTTTAATTCGGTATGAATACCATAACCTGGGAGAAATCTATTCAAGCATGCCTTACGAAGAGACTGAAGTAATAATACAGACATTTTGTATAGGACATAAACCTTATTAAAGGGGTTAAGTTTGAAACATTTTTGAACCAAACAACAATGAATAATTATAACCAAACAATAAAGGGAAGGGTCATTACTCTATGGTATTCAAGTGATAGGAACTAATCTCCGACCATATAGATAACAAGGTTTTAGTACAAAATTTATATGCCATAATAACCCCGTAATTTGTTCGAGGAACTATAGGAATAGAAGGATTTACACCTAAATAAAGTAATTAATTGTGTGGAAACCACTCGAGAGTCTAGAAGAGCTACAAAAGAATGGCTCCATCCTTACAGGGAAATAAAATAAGAATGTCGTACAGTATACTACCAAACAAGGGACCCTTCCACCCCTTAAGAAAAACCGCTTAGTTTCTCGGTGACCATTCCCAAGGGTGACATGCCTCCTTGAGATTTATTAAAGGAAGAATGACAATGAAAGTAAGCAAACATAGTAGTAACTACCCGTGAAGAAAACTATGTGATTCGAAAGACCCCTAATTACAGGATTCATGGGTGTGCAGGCCGAGCCATTTAGAGAAAATGGAGGGGGAACTAACAATCATAAAACCTCTTCTAGGAACAGTCCTATCCCATAGAGGAATAATAACTAAGTCTACTTAATAAAATATTTTAACCATAGTACAGAACATAAGTCGTTCTCACGATAATGAACCTTCCAAATTTTTTCCTTATATCCTTGATATTACAGTAGCGTTCAAAGGAAAGACTTACCAGAGGAGGGAGTTTCCTGGGCTACTCCACTGAGTAGCGGCCTCCACTTGGGAAATTACTTTTCTTGTGGAGGAACACCATGCAGATATATTTCAAGGGTTTCACAATGACTAAGAAAACATCTGCAACCCTATGAGCATCTCCTTTGATGACTAATTTTATTGTCGAGAGTACAGTAGTGGTTATGGCCATGTTTTGGGGATGAACTGGCATGATCCAGTTGGAGGGAAGGATAAGAGGAATCTTCAAGATGCAGATACCAGGAAAAAATTAATGGTAGATACATGATGCCTTAATTTTCCTGACAGAGAGACCTACGCTCTCACCTCGAGAAATCGCAAAAATTAATAAGAATTTCCTCTGTGACTTGACTGGTTAGGGTCCATTTATTTTTCCAAGTGTGCTCATAACTGTTAGCCTCTTGTTTAGATGAGACTCTATTTATGCATCATGTAGTTGAATCCACTTCAGTTAGAGTCTTTCCGTTTTAAATTCCATTACCCAAACCCATTGAAGAACTGAACCATCCCATAGTTTGCTAAGTGTCTTTCAAAACACCTAGGTCCAACTAAGAGATATGGACCTTACCTCGTGACTCTATAAAATACATATAGTTTTAAACCAAAACAAGTTACTTCATCTTGCGCGCAACATAGAGAATCTCACGCTAAGGATAGACTAAGAATATGGTTATTAAGTCTAGATTATTTGTTTATGAATATAGACATAAGAGAATAGAGGTAAGATTTTTCAAACTTCCAGAGTCAGGAAACCTATCCTCATAATGTTACCGAACCAAGTAATATGACTGGGGTAGAGGGGAAATCATGCGATAGACAGAACATGGGTACCTCGCAGAGTTTATGATAGAAATGAAGACCATCCCCTTTAACATTAATTACATATGAACTTAAGAGGATAATGATACATACGAAAAAAAAAATTATGGTAGATTCGATAAATTAGAGGTACATTACATATGGTATCAGAGAAAAAGGTTACAACACTAGACCTGAACAGGGCCACTTTAGTTGCTTTATATATATTTCGATTTAAGAAAAACTAATAAACCTTTTTGTTACAAACAAAAAACCCTTTGTGTTTTGTGTGAATAATGGCATCTCAGGATGATGCAAAAATCAGAATGGAAGGAAATCCAAAGCAAGGACCTCCTGGAGATACAATAAAGAATAGTGACGAAAGATCATCTATGGAAGTAATGTAAACAATGAGGAATCTTATTGTTGAACTACAAGTTTTCAAAGCAGACAATGAGAAACTGAAGAAAGCACGGCGAGAACAAGAAGAGATAAATGAAATCCTACTGCACATCATAGTAACCAAGAAAATCCCAAAGGATGATAATCATGAAGAAGAGGTTAGTAAGAGGGCCTCCAATAAATCCGGTCCTGAATCAGAAAAAGAGGACAACTCATCTGAGGGTACCCCTTCAACTGAAGATAAAGAAAAACTAGACAGAAAAAGGAAACAAGTAGATCATCTTGAAGGGGAAGTCAAGAAGTTTAAACCTGCTACATTTGATGGGGAATCCAGAATAGGTGAGGAAGTTGAGGCATGGTTATTAGATATGAAAAAATATTTCCAAATATACAACTATTCCAGCAATATGAAAGTCAGAATGGCCATTTACAATCTGAAAGGAAAGGCCAACATCTCGTGGAAAGATTTGAAATTGGCAAAGGGATTAAAAGAAAAATAGATGCAATGGTCTGACTTCAAGAAATATTTCAAAAAATAGTACCTATCTGAAAGCTACTATGAAAGGAAAACGAAATAATTTTATGATTTAAGACTTGGACAGATGACAATGGAGGACCTTATAAATAAATTCCTAGAGGAACTAAGGTTCGTACCTTACGTCCTAGAGGATAAGGTGAAAATCCATTGATTATTAAGTTGTTTACCACAGTCCTACAAGGACAGAGTTGAGTTTGAAAACCCCAAATACTTGAGTGAAGTATTCAGGAAAGAACGAATGTGCTACGACCAGTATAAACAACGGATAAAGATTCTGAAAGATTGGAAGGATAAGAAACAAGATCGAATGAACCAACAGAACAATAGATAATAGACAACTCCTTATAGGAATGCAACACAAATCTTTTCGAGAAAATATTTTCACTCCAACCATCCAAATATGCAAGACAATGGTAAACCGGTAAATCAGGAAATGAAGAAGTTTGGGGACAACCCCTACAAACTGTTAAAGTGTTGGGAATGTGGAGAACCTCACCTAAGAAGGAACTGTCCACGTTTAATTTCAGCAAACCGAACTGTTGTTCATAACTTGCGGGAAGCCTTGACGGTGGTTTATGTGGGGAGAAGCCTGCATCAGATAAATGTAGCCATAGATGGTCAGCAAGCTGACCACCAGTCCTCTGTGGTACAAATCGAAGGTAAAATCAATAACACTCAAATTTCTATTTTAATTGACCCTAGAGCTATGTTAAGTTATATTACTCCTGTTATAGTAGAGTCAAATAAACTTAACAAACTGAAGCATGAAAAATCATGGTTGGTACAACTAGCTACTGGAACTAAAACGAAAGTAGTTGAATTTATTTATGATTTTGAGTTCAACTTAGATGGTCAGAACATAAGAAACAATCTTAACATCCTACCCCTAGAATCTTATGATATGATTATCAGAATGGATTGGTTGGAAAAGAACAACACAGTACTCTATTGTTATACAAATACACTTAGCTATAAAGACATCTATGACACTACTAGAACAGCCCAAGGTAATACCAAAACCTGTATCAGTCAGACAAGTTTCCACGATGCAATTCAAGAAATGTATGAGAAAGGGATTTCAATTTCATGCCATCCAAGTAACAAACATGTTAGAAAAGAAAGACAAACCTATCTTGGAAGACTTTGTTGTTTTACAGAATTTCAGAGACGTATTCGTTGATGAAATACCTGAATTAACCCCTACAACAGAAATAGACTTCTCCATTGAACTACTACCTGGTTCATCCCCTATCTCGAAAGCACCTTACCGAATGAGTATACCGTAATTGATGGAATTGAAAATCCAATTGCAGGAGTTATTAGACAAAGAGTATATCAAACTAAGTGTTTCACCTTGGGGACCACCCGTCCTCTTTGTGAAAAAAAAGATGGTACTCTAAGACTATCTATCTATTATAGATAATTGAATAAAGTGACTATTAAAAACAAGTACCCTTTACCTAGGATAAACGATTTGTTCGATTAAGTAGGTGGGGAAAAGATCCTTTCAAAGTTGGATTTATGATCTGGATATCATCAAGTTAGGATAAAGGATGAGGACATAAGAAATATATCTTTTCAAACAAGATATGGACATTACAAATTTGTGGTCATACCTTTTGGACTCACTAATGCGCCAACCACATTCATGTGCTTAATGAACAATATTTTTAGTCAATACTTGGACAAATTCGTGCTGGTGTTTATTGATGATATATAGTTGTATTAAAAAACAAAAGAAGAACACAAAGAACAATTAAGAATCCTCCTGCAAACTTTGAGGAAACAACAACTGTATGCTAAATTTGATAAGTGCAATTTTTATCAGAAGAATATACAATACCTAGAACATATCATTTCTGTAGAAGGCATTGTTGTTGACCCTAAAAAAGTAAGAGCCATTATGGAATGGTAGGTACCGAATGATGTAGCGAACATCTGGTCATTCATGGGAATCACCGGATATTATCTCATATTTATAGAGGGGTTTTCCAAAATATCCTACCCCATCACATCGTTACAAAAGAAATGGATCAAGTTTTTCCAAGATAGTTTTAATAAGTTGAAGGAATTATTAATGACCGCACCCATTCTAAAGGTAGCAGACCCAGATAAAGACTTCATGGTCTATGTTGAAGCGAGTAAAGAAGGACTAGGTGGTGTCCTAACTCAAGAAGGACATGTTATTTTCTATGAGTCCCAGAAGTTAAAGGAACATGAGAGAAACTACGCCACTTACGATTTAGAATTAGTAGTAGTAATACATGACTTAAAAATGTGGCGACACTACATAATGGGCAAAAAATTTCTACTATTAACAGATAATAGCAGGGTGAAATACTTGTTTAACCAACCATATCTTAATGCAAGGAAAGAAAGGTGGCTATCCTTTTAGAGAAAATTTGACTTTGATGTAAGACATATCAAAGGTAAGGAAAATAAGGTAGAAGATGATTTAAGCAGAAGAGTCCATGGGATATTTGAGATAAACATCAGTAGGGTAGAAGCCGATCTAGAACATAGAATAAGGATGACATATATTAATGACGAAAATTACACAAAGTTAGTGGCAGAATTACATGACACTACAACAAACTCACATGAACAAGACATGAGTATCGATAAAAATGGGTTACTACGTTTTAAAAACAAACTTTATATACCCGATTCAACAGAGTTAAAGATAACAGTTCTTGATGAAGTGCATAAGAAACTATATTCGAGTCATCTAGGATAACAGAAAATGATAACAACACTCAAGAAAATTTTCTATTGGCCTAATATGAAGGACAAAACAATAGAATACTTGGCTAGGTGCCAATACTATCAGTAGGTAAAGGTCGAACACCAGCATCCAGCCGACCTATTACAACCATTACCAATACCAAAATGGAAATGGAAGACCATATCACTGGACTTTATTATAGGTTTGCCCAAAACTCAGAAACAGAATGACTCTATCATGGTTGTAATCGATAAACTCAGTAAGTCCACACACTTTATTCCAGTAAAGTCTAGTTTTAAAGCTATAAACATTGCTGAAATATTTATGAAAGAAATTTTTAGAGTTCATTGTATTCCTAAAATGCTAATTTCAGATAGAGACGTAAAATTCAAATCCTCTTTTTGGAAGGAATTGTTTGCAGGGATAAATACCAAACTAAATTTCAGTATGCGCCATCATCCACAAATGAACGGACAAACCGAAAGGACAAACCAAATCATAGAAGATATGCTCCGCATGTATGTAAGAACAAAACTGAGAAAATGGGAAGACTATCTACACCTGGTAGAATTTTCATATAACAATGGCTATCAAACTTCTGCTAAACTAAGACCCTTCGAAGTACTATATGACATAAAGTGTACAACTCCAATTAGCTGGGACAACACCACTGACAGAGTTATGGTTGGACCATAGATGCTCCAAGAAATGGAGAATACAGTAAGAAAGGTACAATGAAACTTAAAAGAGGCACAGGACAGGCATAAGAGTTATGTAGACCAAAAAAGAAACTTGGAGTTTCAAGTGGGGAATCATGTTTACTTAAAAGTCAAAGCCTGGAAAGGTTCATTAAAACTTAGAAACTGTGACAAGATGGCATCCAAGTTTTGTGGGCCCTTCGAGATACTAGCTCGAACTGGACCCGTGGCATACCAACTTACACTTCCAGCTAATCTAAAAATTCATAATGTATTTCATGTTTCTTTATTGAAAAAATATGTTCATGACCCTACTCATATGATTGATTGGAACTTGGTGCTGGTGGAACCAGAAGGTGAGTTCTAGGCAGAACCCCTGCGTATTCTAGACCAGAGTGAAATAACACTTCGTAACAGAGTCGTCGCTCAGGTAAAGGAGCAATGGAAGCACTTTAGTCCTGAGGAGGCCACTTGGGAGTTGGAGGGAGATTTGCAGAAATCTCATCCAATCATGTTCCAAGAAATGAATGAACACTGAGGACAGTGTTTTATTGAAGGAGGAAAGGATGTGACATCCCCAAAAATAAAGTACTTTTTGAAATTTAAAATTTGCTGGAAAATTATTTCATTTTTAGTAAATTCGAATTTGGATTTCTTTTTCCATTTATGGAAATTCCAAATTTTGAATTTGATAAATTCTAATTAATTATTAATATTGTTGGGTAGAGACTTGATTTGACCCAACTAACTATTTGACTATGACACTTGTATGTAAATATACTATTATTTTATTTATTGTAGGAGAACAAATGGAACAACCATGTTAAATTTAGCTGACCATGACTCCATGAGTGGGGAACATGTTGGAACTACCTCTGGGATAATTTTTACAAGTGGAAAATCAAGGATTTGGCCATTGGAAGCCCCTGGAAATCAGGGATTTAGAAAGCTGTGAAAGTTCCCAAGGGAGGGAAAAAAGACTTAGGAAAAAATATTTTGTGGATAAATAGTATATGTGAGGAGGAGGGATGCTTCCTAGTATGCTAGGGAAAAGGAATACTAGACACTTGTTGTTATGAACAATGAATTTGAGTGTGAGGCAAGGATAGGATTACAGATAGAAGAAACATTATTGAAGAGGATATTTCAAGTTTTCCCTCATGGATTCATGGTCAGGCTAGGGGGGAATTGGGCAAGTGATTTGGCTACCCAGTTCTAAGGTTGGGAGGAATGTGGTTGTTCCCTTTGTCTTCCCACGAACTAGTTCAGATATGTAATCTCTTCCTTCTCTATTTTGAATGATCATATATCTGATGTAGTGAACTCGTTAAATCTGAATTGAAATTATGTTCCATCTCCTTGAATTAATTCAGTACAATGATATTTCCCTCTTTTAATTCGGTATGAATACCATAACCTCGGTGAAATTTTTTCAAGCATGCCTTATGAGGAGACTGAAGTAATAATACAGACATTTCGTATAGGACATAGAACTTATTAAAGGGGTTAAGTTTGAAACATTCATGAACCAAACAACAATGAATAATTATAACCAAACAGTAAAGGGAAGGGTAATTACTATATGGTATTCAATTGACAGGAACTAATCTCCGACCGTATAGATAACAAGGTTTCAGTACAAACTTTATACACCATAAGAACCCAATAATTTTTTTGAGGCACTACAGAAACAAAATGATTTACACCTAAATAAAGTAATTAATTGTGTGGAAACCTGTCGAGAGTCTGGAAAACCTACAAAAGAATGGCTCCATCCTTACAGGGAAATAAAATAAGAATGTCGTATAGTATACTACCAAACAGGGGACTCTTCCACCCCTTAAGAAAAACTTCTTAGTTTCTCGGTGACCATTCCCAAGGGAGACATGCCTCCCTGAGATTTCTTAAATGAAAAATGAGAATGAAAGTAACAAAACATAGTAGTAACTACCCGCGAAGAAAACTATGTGAGTGGAAAGACCCCTAATTACAGGATTCATGGGTGGGAAGGCTGAGCCATTTAGAGAAACTAGAGAGGGGACTAACCATCTTACAACCTCCTCCACGAATGGTCCTAGCCCATAGAGGAATAATAACCACGACTGCTTAATAAAATATTATTACCAGAGTATAGAATAGAAGTCGTTCTCATGATAATGAACCTTCCATAAATTTTCCTTATATCCTTGATATTACAGTAGAATTCAAAGGAAAGACTTACCAGAGAAGGCGGTGACCTGGTTGGCTCCACCAAGTAGCGGCCTCCACTTGGGAAATTCCTTGCCTTCACAGGAACATCATGCAAAGGTATTTCAAGGGTTTCACAATGACTAAGGAAACATATGCAACCCTAAGAGCATTGCCTTTGATGACTAATGTTATTGTCGATAGTACAGTTGTGGTTATGGCCATGTGCTTGGGATGAACTGGTGCGATCTAGTTGGAGGGAAGGACAAGAGTTGTCTTTGAGACACAGACACTAGGAACACATTAATGGTAGATATAGGATTCTTTAATTTTTCTGATAGACATACCTACCCTCTCACCTCGATAAATCACAAAAATTAACAAGAATTTACTTTGTGATTTGACTAGTTAGGGTCAGTTTATTTTTCCAAGTGTGCCCATCACTGTTAGCCTCTTGTTCAGATGAAAATCTATTGATGCATCATGCAGTTGAATACGGTTCAGTTGGAGTCTTTCCTTTTTAAATTCCCTTACCCAAACCCGTTGAAGAACTGAACCATCCCATAGTTTGCTAAGCATCTTTCAAAACCTCTAGGTCCAACTAAGAGATATTGACCCTACCTCGTGACTCTATAGAAGACATACAGTTTTAAACCAAAACAAGTTACTTTATCTTGTATGCAACATATATAATCTTGCGGTAAGGATAGACTAGGAACATGGTTCCCATGTCTAGACTATTTGTTTATGATTATAGACATAAGTGAATAGAGTTAAGATTTGTCAAACTTCTAGAGTCGGGAAAACTATTAAGGTCCTAACCCGCACATTGGTAGATCAATGTATTCAGATGTAATAAAGGTCAATATTAATAAGACCTTTCAATAAAATAGAATAAGGGGGATGTAAGAAGACCTAATAGAAGATTCCGTTTCTAGAAGGATCTTCCTCTAGATGCTTCTCTTAATAGACATATTTA